>PVHY01015282.1:0-36320 GCA_004024945.1 Uropsilus gracilis
GTGCTTGTAAGCTTCAGCCTATGAAGCGGCCGGGGCTAGGGATCGCAGTTCGAGTCCCGCCTGGGGCCCGTAGTGAGACCTAGTTCCACAAAATAGCTGGGCGTGGTGGTGCGCGCCTGTAATCCCAGCTCCCTGGGAAGCTGAGGCTGGGGATTGCTTGAGTCTGTGGTACCCCGGGCAACAAGAGCCTGTGGCTCCATGGGCAAAAATAGCAAGACCTAGTCTCAAAAAAAAAAAAAAGAAAGAAAGAAAGTCATCTGCTAGGATGCAGGCCACAAAGGGATGCAAGCAGGATGTGTAGGAACCACCGAGGGGCCTAATATGCAGACAATGGTCAGACCGGAGACAACAGCAAAGCTTCCACTGACAAACTGCGGTCCCCAGCGCAGGAAGCTGACACACCACCCTGACAGCCGTGATGTCCGCACACAGGCAACGAACGGCCAGCCTCCCTGGTTCTGCCCACTTCTTGCTCAGGACCAGTCAGACTAAGTAGAATCTGCTCCGCAAACCAAGCCCACTGCCTTCTGCTTCCCAGACCAGCAGACTCCATGGGCACCCCTGGGGCTTTCCTTCGCCCCACGCCACAGCTCTCCCACCCCTCTGCCTGGCTCTGGGCGGCCACCAAGGAAAGCGACAGCTGCCTCCCTTGCTCTGAATCAAGAGGCCCCATTCGCTCCTTTCTGGGTGGTCTTCATTTATGTCCACAAACAAGAAAACTAAGATTACGCTTCTGCGTGCCTGATTCACTGTAAATCACCTCAGAGGTAGAGTCCTCCCCAGCGAGGGATGAGCTGCTCCCACCCCTCTGGCCCCTGGAGATGCCATTGCTTTTGAGGCACTTTTCCTACTAGCTCCGGAAGCCCAGCTGCCACCTAGGTGGCCCTGGAACTCTCCACAGCTCTCCTTTCCCTGGACGCGCTGTTCCCCACGCCTGCTGTCTACACGCGCGGCGGCTTCCTAGCACTTCAGAGACCTGCTTGCGGCTTTCCGTCCAACTGCTCAAGATTACATTTTTTTGCGAGGAGGTCACCACCTCTGACTCACTCCTTTTTTCCCTGCAGCTGCCCCCACACCCCACCCCAACCCATGGGCCTCGCTCCAAACCTCAGCTTTGCACTTCGGTTTCTAGTGTTCTATTTCCTGCCAAACTGATGCCTGGCCCGGGGAAAATGCACAGTGACAACGCTGCACGATTAACACGGGACAAACTAAGAGGCCCCAGTCGGCGAAACAAGGGTGTGTGCCTTCTCCTTCGACGCTGTGTGCTATTTAAGGTCAAAATGCAATTGATATGCTGCTCCCCGAGCAGCGAGCAGCGCTGCCGCCAGGAGCGGGCACGCTCAGGCCGGACTCACGGCCGGTTGTTGTTTTTCAGTCACTGACTGTCGTTTAGCTTTGCCCAGTTCCTAGCCCAGCGCCCGAAAAGCCCTCCTACGTGCGCCGAGGTTCTTTCCGTCTGTGGCGGATACCGACCACACAGGCACGGTGTTAAGGGAAGCGACCCGACGGCGGAAATAAAGGCCTGGCGAGCTCAGAAGCTCCCATGCCAGCGCCCCACGCTCAGCAGTGCCCGCTGTGCCACCCCCACCCCAGAACAGAATGGGCCAGAGGAAGGTCTCTCTGTCAGAGCTGCTGCTTCCGGCGTGTCCAGTAAGACCCCAGACTGAGTGAGGCTCGGTGTAAACCTGAGTCTCCCTCTCAGGCTTGGCGCGGACCCCTTTTGAGGGGTGACAGAGCTAAGCCCAAGCTTCTCGCTCTGCTTCCAGGAGGGCTCGGGGCCATTTTGTCCCTGACCTGGCCATCTCCCTGGAACACGCTTGCCATGAGCGCCGCTTCCTTCCGTGCTCCCTGAACTGCCTCTCGGCTCCCGTAGGGCCTCTCATTAGTGAACTGGGTCCGTTTGTTGACACCAGCCGTGTCTTTCACTTTTGGGGAAAGACCTGGAAAGAAGGCATCCGAGAGAGCGAGCCTGACGCGTCTCCTGGCAGAGGTGCTGCGTGTGGGGAATCTAGGCCCAGCAGGCAGATTCCACCGTGCACAGGTAGTTTTTTCCAGCCTATGCGCTGAGCGGCTCTTCAGGATCCGTAGCCCCGGAAAAGCTTTTCCACGGGGTTAGTTAAAAGAGGAATCTGAACACGTAAATAACATCTGCAGCCTCCAACCTGCCTGGTAAAGCCCTGGAGGAAGGCCTGGGGATTAGCACAGCGGCGACTGGCATACAATGAAAGCGCTAGGCCCTGCCGGGGGCCGGCCCACCTAAGACAGGCCCACCGCTTTCCAGCATGCAGAGCGGGGAAGGAAGCTGACTTCCGAAAAGCTGAGGAGTGACAGCAGGTCCACCGAGTCCAACTGTCAGCACAGGACAGACACAGACACGTGTCAGGGCAGCGGTCCCTCCCTAAGGTCAGACACCCAGTCAGGCTGGGCCAACCTCAGCTCCATGAGGGACACGTATGGCAATAAAACACTTGAACAGCTGGGCCCCAGGTGGGCTTCCAACATGGCTACTCTCCACAGGGGCATCTTTTTGTTTCCCTATTCAAAAAGGGGGGAGATCTTTTCACGGATTTCTTGAAAAAGTAGCCATGAGTCCCACTAGGTCAGTCTGCATTTGGCTAATTTAATAAATGTTCACATCATCCCTTTTGTGCTTTTCAATCACCTACCGTGTATTTAGGTGGCTCTTTCTGGCTTAAAAGGCATTTCGTTCTTTCAAGATGTCACATGGCACATCTGTTCACTGGAGTGCTGGCATTCGTGTGGCTCTCGCCCTGTGCACCCCTAATTTAGGTGCCATTTCTTATTTATCCAGCTCTGACATGTTGGGTCAACTGTGAAAATATCAACTGGGCAGGTGAGTCTGACAGTGTTGACTGAAATCATTTAGATCTCAAACCTTATGGAGGCTTCTAAAATTTTGTTAGGTTTGAAATATTAAGGGAGACCATAAGTAAAAGTCTAATTTTTTTAAAGCCTCTTTTGTTGAAAGTATCCAGAGACGTCTCCTGCTTTGGTAACTTGAACAAAGCTGCTGTGTGGTATCAGCTAGGAATGGCAAAGGAGGCTCCGGAGCCTAGAACAGAGCCATGCTAGTTGTTGGGTGAGTTTTCTCAGATAATACAAACCATCTCAATGGTTAGCCCATATGGATTCTGTTTTGCCTCAGTCTCCGAAGTGATCGACAGTGAAAGAAACCTAGAAGCAAAGCTGAGGAGGAGAGCAGGTCCAGGTTTTCCCATGCCAGTGCTGCGAGGCCAGACAGAACTGACCCCCAACCTGTAGCTGACCAAGGGGCTCCCTCCCGTCATCAGTCCCCCAAAGAAAGCTGCCTTTGCAGACACCCTCGGCTCTCCCCAGCCAGTGACAGGCTAAACAACCTTCCCCCGGCTCTCTCTGCCTCTCCCTCCTCCCACGGGCCTCTGCTATTTGTCTGGAAAGCAGCACAAAGAGGAAAACAAAGAGCCCTAAATGTACAGAGCTTCCCTCAGTAACTTTAATGATGGTTATTTTGCAACAGATTATTTGAGAAGAATCCCCCTGAAAAATTGCTGCTTCCTTCTGGAGGTATTAGCTCTGGCTTTTCCCTTGCATTTTCCAGAAGATTCCATCTTCAAAGAGCTAGCTCCACTTAAAAGCATCTGGTCTGCACCACCTCCTCTGGTTTACATGCTGCTTCTGACACACAAGGGCTCCCTGTTCTGCTGCAGGAAGACCTCCCTGATTGCTTCTAACTGGATCGGTATCATGGGCACGGACTTGTCTCTTTGCCCCTTTGGCCCTACCATGAGGTAAAGGTCAATGCTCTTTATAAACTGCCAGCTCGTCCCTTCCTCTGAGGTCTGCAGGTCCTGAGCGCACAGCACAGGGAAAGAGAGCGCATGTGCGAGCAAGCACAAAGCGGGTCAGTTCCTCAGGAAAGCTCGCTCTGCCATTATTAGTCTCTAACCTGCGGGACCCCTGAATCGCCCCTGTTCAACCAGACGAAGCCCCTGCCCTATATCTGGCTCCCTCAGCTGCTCTGTGCTCTGGGGACCCCAAGCTTCTTGACAGTAGCAGTCTTTTCCTCTGACATGTTCCTACTCCCCTTCTCCTTAGACTGGAGCCTTTCAGATGAGACTTGGCTTCCCCCACTCCACCCTGAGGCCTGGAAGAAGGGCTGGAGCGCTCCTTCCAGGGCGCCAGCTGAGCCTCCTGACTGCCGGCCAGCATGGCCGCCGGGTCGTGAAAAGTGCTCCATCCAGACTGAGCTGGGCAGCGAGCACAGAGCTCACGCTGAATTCAAAGACTTTCCACGAACAGCGAAGAGAAGAACAGATCCTTGCGCGGTGCTCATGCTGCGGCGTGTGGAAATGACAACACGCTGCCTGCGCTGGCCATGCGCCCGAGTAACCGGTACTATTCGCGAACCAAGGCAGAGTACTGTTAGAACGAACATCAGCAGCTTCTTCGTAGACCTTTGCAATGGAGTCCCTAGAAACGGGCATTCCCACACATGACTTGCCTTTGCGGCCCCCACGCCCTCCCCGCTGCGCAGCGCCACCCGAGACTGCCGCCTGCCAGCCCACTCGACACGCCTCCCCCCATCTCTGCAGACCACACCCCAGTCCGGGGTGACGCTCCCTTCCCACCTGCTACTCCCAGTTGTCCCTCCAGGGGGCTCACCTCTTCTCCCCACCCACCTCCACATTCTCAGCTAGGCCGCTCGGACATGGCGGCCGTAGGAGGCGATTCAGAGTCATCAGGCACTGGCTGTGCTCGGGCTTTTCGGCCTTTTTAAGAGGAAGGAGCAGATGCCAAGAGCATGCAGGCTCCCGAGGGGAAGAGCTCAGAGACTGTTAACAGAAGGAGAGGCAGAGATAGCCCGATCGACTCGGAAACCACTGGAGTGAATTCTGCCATGACGGTGGGAGGAAGCGCTGAATGGAGGCCAAGGGGAGGCTGGCACGGGAGGGGGAGGGGAGACGCCTTTCAGGACCGGATGATAAAACGACACGAGGCCGTGAGAAGTAAGAAGACCATGTGTGGTAGCCAGACATGGTGGCGTGTGCCTGTAAACGCCAGCCTATGGAGCGCGGCTGGGACTGGGGGTCATGGTTCGAGTCCCGCCGGGGGCACATAGTGAGACCTAGTTCCAAAAAAGTATCTGGGTGTGGTGGTGCGCACCTGTAATCCCAGCTACCTGGGAAGCTGAGGCTGGGCATTGCTTGAGTCTGTGGTACCCCGGGCAACGTGAGCCACGGGCAAAAAAGTGAGACCTAGTCTCAAATATATGTGTGTGTGTGCGTGTGTGCACAATCAATTTTAGAAAATAAAATTAACTTTAAAAATATATTAATAGGCCGGGCACGGTGGCACGTGCCTGTAAGTGGCAGCCTAGGAAGCTGCAGCCGGGGCCAGGGATCGTGGTTCGAGTTCCACCAGGGGCCCGTAGCAAGACCTAGTTCCAAAAAAATAGCTGGACGTGGTGGCGCGTGTCTGTAATCCCAGCTACCTGGGAAGCAGAGGCTGGGGATCGCTTGAGTCCATGGTACCCCGGGCAACGTGAGCCTGGGACTGCCCCCCATCACCTGCGACAGGTGCCCAAGGTGCTGTTTCTGCAGAAGGCGTCCTGCTGGCCAGCGGCGGGCCGGTGAGGGCCTAGAGGCTGCACGCGGGACGCCTGCTCCTGCCTCACTGCTCCACTGCCCACGAGCCCTTCTGCCGCCCGTGGCTTCCCAGACGGACTGTTCTCCGCTCAAAGGCATCAAAGCCTCCTGACTCGGCCTGACTCGGCGGCTCCTACTTCGCACAGTATCCCCTCTGCCCCGCACTCAACGTGCTGCCCGCCTGCCAGTCTTCTTGGCCGCCTGAACTATCAGACCAGCCAGAGAACCGCAGAGGAACGGAGGGGAAGCTGTTTCGCCCTCGCGTGATGGTGGAGGGGAGGCTGTGGGGAGGGTGGGGCGTGCAGCTGCAGGCCTGCTGACGACAGGCAGGGGAGCAGAGTCTGGGTGGTGACGCTGAACAGCGGCTGCCACAGAGCAGGCGGCCCGCAGGCCCGCCCGCCGCCCGCCCCACCTCTTGACCACAGGCCGCTCCGTGTGCAGAGCAGCCGGGGAACTCGCTAGCGGGTCGCGGCGCTACTGCCACAAACCTTTGCAGAAACGGGAAAAAGCTTTGCAGAAACGGTGACGTCCACGCCGGCCAGCGCGCCAAGCCTCAGCGCAGGACGTTCATTAAAAGTGAAAACTCATTCCTCCCTGGCTAACGTGCTCGCCGGAACCTCCTCGCCACCCCTGTGCAGGGACTCCAAGGCCATGCCCAGTGACAGGGGCATCTTCTTTGCTCTCGGAGCCCAAAGGCAAAAGGTTGGCGGGCCTTCCCCAGCGACGCCCGACAGCAGCGAGGGCGGAGCATGAAAAGAACCCAAAGTCTGTTCCTTCCTGGTCCCTCCAGGAGGGAATGGAGACGCGAGCTGGAACCGCTGCAGGGAGCTGGGCCTCGAGAGCGTTCGCGTTTGGGGTGCCAAAAAGGGCCAGCTGGAGGACACCCAGCCAAGAGCACCCATGCTAATTGCTGCACGTGGCGTGTGCCAACAAGATGTCTGAAGCCCCCGCGGTGCCAACCCCACGGACAAACAAGGACCCTTTGCTAGCAACGTCCGCCATGGGTGGGCTCAGCCCGCTGTGCATCCGGGGACTTGCCCCGAGCTTCTCTGCAATCAAAGAGACTGAGTGGATGCGGTTTCTTTAAAACCAGCAACCACTCAGCAACCGCTGTCCGCTTTCCTGTGCGGGGAGGTTCCAGGCCCAGCGGTCTGAAGCAGAGCTGAAATGGATTTGGACGCTCTGCGACCTGGAAATATTTTGACTGGACTTTCTGGAATCATTACTCTAAGCCCTTGGGTGTATATCAGTCTTCTTTCCTCGTGACTTTTGGATAACATGAAAGAATTTAATGGAAAGAATGTCCATCTTCCAGGACAACGCTAGTAACTAAGATTTGTTGCTTCTTAACGAGAGGCCGACAGGAAGGAGTCAGACTAGCTCAAGGAAGAGAAGGGTAGTTCCTCATCTACTGCCCCTGATCCATTGCTTAGGCGCCATAATTTGCATGATTCCTGGGTCCCTCTCTGTCCCAGACTGACTGAGAAAATGCCCAGCCTAGTTCTTCCTCTCAGGATTGGTGTGGACTTTGACTTCCAGTGAAGCCTTGATTACCTAAACCACGCCTTTTCTGCCATCACCGTTTGGCCCACACCAGGAAACCATGGAGTTCTTCATTTAGGGTGACTGTGCCTTCTCTGGTGGTAAGGGGAGTCAAAACCGGCCACGTCCAAACATGTTCCTTTGACAAAAGGTTGATTTCGCGGGAAGGGCTCTGAAGGCTGGGTGGTGATTGCTTTCGAAAAAGACATTTATATGTTAACTCCCGGCTGTGAGGGCAGTTCTGGAAAGACCTAAGCTCATCTCTTTCCAGTGGGAAGGCAGAACTTAGAAATACCAGAAAGTTTATTTGCTGCCAGTTGTTGGGGTGCAAAGGAAACCCTCCTGTACCCTCTTGGTTCTTCTGGGCCGGCAAATAAACAGATTGAAAAGAGAAAAATGTCAGAGGCTTTCCTAATCACAAGTATCTCTCCTGTAGGCATGGGACCTCTCCCATGCACGACTGAGTGCCTGGCCATATGGCTTCAGATGCCATCTTAAACAGCTCAGTCTCCACATCAACTGCCCAACACATCAACCTGTATTTAATTCGAGAACTGTCTTGGAAGAGGCAGACTTCTCCCCACCAGCCGTTAACCCAGGCCCCCGCTGGATGGGCTGAGTCAGCACTGAACGCAAGCTGGCCCTCTGCGTCTGTTCCCAGCCCAGTTCTGAAACTTGGCCATTACCAGGTGGAGAATGGACGGAGCCCAGTGAAGCAGGCCTGGATTAAAAGTGCCTGAAATACTCCCCCGCCTCCACTTTCCTGGCAGCTGTCTTACCGTTTGGGCAGATAGGACCTCTGGGAGTGGAAATTAGCCAGCAAGACCTGTGCTGTCACCAGAGATGAGCATGACGTAGGATGTCTTTCACTTCAACATTTATAGGGTTTTCTCAAAGTCCGTAAGTGCCACCCAAAAGAAAAATCTCATGTCCCAGGAGAATAACTGCATACACGTGCACACACACACGCACGCGCGCACACACACACGCACGCGCACACACACACGCACGCGCACGCGCACACACACACAGTCGAGCATGGGAAAAGGACAGCATGCGGGAAACACTAACCAGACACTGGTATCCATTCGGTCCTTCTCATTAGGCTGAAGCGGCAAGCTGTTGAGGAAAGCTAGTCACAGAACAGATTCAGACTTTATTTTCAAGCTAGACCTTTGGTGCTTTCATTGTTAGGGACACAGGAGCCAAGACCAAAGATACAATTTGCCCTTAGGACGTCTCCAAGAGTTACGGGCCTCAGATGGCTCTCTGTCTTGCTGTTTAGAAAACTGGCCTTAAGACAGAGGGCGGGAAGGAAGGGAAGCTGGGGGAACAGCTGGGAAGCTGGGACTAGCAGCTGTCCCATTTTTCTGCGAGGGGAACAAAACGAGACAAGAGCTACCAGTGTACGAATGTGAAACAACAGTGTTTGGAGCCGAGCAGGGCGGGTGGGGTGGTACTGCTCGGGTGTAAAGGGCAGTCACAGTTATGACCTCCGTGAACAACTCATGAAGAAGGGTGACGGCCACAGGCTGGCCTCCATCTCTCTCTAACACGGGCTTTGCCCCCTCGGGCTGCAGACGAGCACAGCAACGTTCAGTCCACACCCCATCTCCTCCGATTGCCACAAAACTCATGGAGCAAATACCCGTTTCCTCTGATTGCTGCTTTCCCACATGAAACCGCGCGCGCTTTGTGAGGAAGACAGTTCAGCGTCAGCCACCACAGTGCGACTTGGCCCGCCTGAGGGATGCTCCGGCCTGGATTCGTCTCTAGCCAAAGCCTTCCTTTCCACCTCCTTGGCTCCCACCCCACGGTTCCTGCTGGAAACTGGGCCGCATGATGCTCGGCTTGCACTTCCCTTTGAAAAATCCAAGGAAAGGAAACACTCGTCTTAGACACTGGCTTTTTTCAGTACCGACTTGTGCTCGCCTCCCCTGCAGGCCTGATGCTGTGGAGAGCGCAGCATGAAGGAGATGCCGCAGAGGGGAAATGCCTATGGCAAAAAGTCCTCTGCTAGGTTCTTTTTCACGACCCAAAGGATCAACTCCTTAGACTATATTCAAAATCAGCCCCATCGCATAGCAAAATTCCTGCATCCATCATGTATGCTAGACTCAGCTCCGGCATGAGACAGAACAAGCGACACACACATACAGCCTTGCCTTCATGAAACGTACATCCCCGTGGTGATAAAGGGGGGATACGAAGGCAGGGAAGAAGGGAGCGAATGCAAGGCATGTGGTGGGAGTAGAATTTTACTGAGCTTGGTCACGGCGCTGATGTTGGCAGAGATGTTTGAGCAAAGCACAGAAGGAAAGGAAGAAGGGAGCCAAGTGGGTATCTGGGGGAGAGCACTGCTGGAAGATAAAGTAGCAGATGCAAAGGTCACGGAGCCCAAGGATGGCCTGGGCACTGCAGGGAATAAGGGAGAAGTGTCGTTTGAATGGATTAAAGTTTCAAAAGCCAGCATTCTTTCTTCACCTGATTTTTAGCAAAACGACATTTCTGCTTCTCCCTTTGCCATTCAGACAAAATAAATGATCTGAGATGGCAGGTTATAATTATGACTAGAACTATTAGCTATAAAAATAAGGTCATGCTATCTGATCTACTTTCAATTACTATATTAACTTCTATTATAATCGTGATAATCACTGTGACCACGAATAATAACACAGCAGCCCCACCACTTACATCACCTCATTTGAGCCTGTAATAATGTCTGGAGAAATGTTACTTTACCACTTTGCAGATCTGGAAAGTTTTGGGGTGCATTATGGGACTTGCATAAGATTCCTCAGCAAAGGCTGGTGGGGTAGGAATCAGAATCGCACTATTACTCTTACTAGCTCACAGACTTCAAAGCCAGTAGCGTTCAATACAGCTGCTCAGAACACCTCTACTCTTTAGAAGCCTCCCTTTTAAGATGTAATTCTAGAAACAACTGGTTTACCTAATGAGAAAAAAGTAAATGTTGCATTATTTAGCCTTATATTTCAGAGCAAAAAACTGAAAAACCAGCCTGATAAGAAAGAGATAAATATGGTAGGCAGAATAACGGCTGCCCCAAAGTGCCAACGGGTCCCTAATCCCTGGAACCCGTGACTATGCCAGGGGGAGGATTAAAGCTGCAGTTAAAATTATCTGCAAGGAGATTATTGAGTAAACCTTCAGTGATTGCAAGGACTCTTAAAAGCAGCAGAAAAAGAAAGGTGCAGAGAGATGCAGTATTGCTGACTTGGAAGGTGGAGGAAGGGGCTATAGGCTGAGGAATGCAGGTCTCTAGAGGCTGGAAAAGGAAGGAAACATTCTCCCCTAGAGCTTTCAGAAGGAAGCACAGCCTTGCCCACAGCGAGATTTCAGTCCAGTGAGACCCGTTTTGGAACTGTGACTTCCAGAACTGCTGCATAAGTCACCTCTGGTGTTTTGAACTGAGCTAAGTCGACAGTGATTTGTTACAGCAGCAACCGAAAGCTAATATAGCAACTCAACATGGACTACACACTCGGGGATTTGTTCCACAAACATGAAATGATATGGTGAGGTCTACGTGCTCAAATGAAAAATAGTCAGGGTCTGCATTTGAAAAGCAATAGAGAGACGTGGATAGACAGTGCGGTTAAAACTGTGTATGAGAAACACCAAAAGACCTCCCGGTCGGTGGATATAAAACCTGGGAGAAAATTCACAAAATGTATGAACACTGAATGATGTGAACGGTAGAATGATGTCCATTCTTTTAACGGTTACAAGTTTTCCAAATTTCCTTCAATGAGTTCTATACAGAGAAGATACTAAATTGACTTTTACATTGATTTATGAAAGTAAAGATCCCATTCAGAGATATATGTTGCCTAGGCAGGACACCGTCCATCATTACCTCTGTGGTATAAGGGTAGTAGTCTTTCCCATTTTATCTAGGTAGTATTTCCTAGATAGGGAGAGATCTGCCTTCATTGAGAAGTTGAAAAGCTTTTGTTTTGTTTGTTTGTTTGTTTGTTTGTTTGTTTTTTAGAGACTAGGTCTCACTATGTTGCCCGGGGTAGTCTCGAACCCGTGGATTCAAATGATCCCTAGCTTCAGCCTCCCAGGTAGTGGGATTACAGGTGCATGCTACTGCGCCCGGCTAGAAATTGAAAAACTTTAATAGGTTCACTGGAGAGAAGCAAATCCTCACACCTGAGTGGCGAGCCTGTGCTCGGATCTCTATCTGAGCAGAGTGAGGGAGGAACAAGAGCATTGAGGCTGCTTGGAACTGGACGTAGGAGTGGTGGAGTGGGAAGAAGACAATTGATGGAAAACAGACTTACAAAGGAAATCGATGTGGTTAGATTGGAAGCCCCTGTGACCCCAATCTTTAGCAAAACGGCAACTTACTCATATTTGGTTGGGTTTCCTAGGAAAGCTTCGAGAAGCAACAGAAGCCTGTCAGAGAAGGAGGCAGCCTAGACGTGTAATGTCTGCAGTGTGTGGCAATACTTATTGCCAAAAATGTGAGTGAGCAGCAGTAGTGATGTGTGTGCATGTGTACCACACACCCATGTGAACACTTGTGCCTACGTGTGCCCGCTGGCAGGAGTTTCAGGCCCAGATTTTGAGGACCGTTGTAAGGAAAAAAGACTATATCACAAATTCTAAGTCAGGTACAAAAAAACATGGATTAAGAATGAGAAAATGATTACAACAAACAGCAAACTTAAAAAAGCTAGTCAAGACCAAAAGCATCCAAAAGCATCACAAAATCAAGAAAATAACATCTTAAACAGCTCACTGCCACATAGCCATAATATTTTTCTCTATTTTTAGCTGCATTTTATTGATCATCTCTTCAGATGGCAATAATTTTATAACGTTTTCTAGAACAGGAGTTGAGAGACCCTGACTCTCCTTTATCTAGCAAGATTGATTAAATTTAAAAAAAATTATCAATAGCTCAGTTTTTCAGCTTCCCAATTCATTTGGCGACTGAAATGACGTTTGTTGCCAAAAATGTCATACAAATTTCTGGTCTCTGTTCCCAGGTTGGAAAACCTATCAGATCTCCTTCATGTATGAACTCTCAGATCCTAGGGTATTTCCATTTCCTGAACAGTGATCAAACATTCTTTGAAATGATGACACTCATTAAAGGATGTGTTGCTACTGCCCTGGCTTAGTGATGTATTATGATTTTTTTGTGTGTGTTAAATACTGTCAATATTAGTATTTATGTCAACTTAGCAAGAAATTACATTTTCTTCAAATGTATCTACTTTTCATGAACTGAATTAGCAAACAATCCAAGAGCCTATTCACAACTTCTATTCAAAATTTATTTCTTCCTCTTTTTGTATTGATATTTATTAGTATCTAACAAGATTGAATCTTTCAGCTAAAAATCATTTCTCCTATTAGTATATTTTCTATTGATTTTCCTATGTATCACATAATTCATATAGTCCACACAGACAGTAAAATGATAAGTATGAAACACACACCTATATAGTTCATGAAAACCTATTTCATGTATTTGAAAATATATGCCATAGGAAATATGTTTCACATGTCTGTCATTTCACTGCATAAGGGGCTTATATTGTTTATACTGAGCTTCCATCATCTATTCCTGTTGGGAGAGAATGTCCATTCGGACATGGGATTGTCAAGCGCTACATTTTTTACCTACAATTCTGCTCATCTTATGTTTAGAAGGTTTTCCATAAAGTTTCTGCCTTTCTGTATTCCCAACCTTTCTCATCCACCAGCCCAAACTTCTGATGCTTCTAGGTATGGCAGTGGACATTAATATTTTTCACCTCTGGCCAAAATATCATAATTCCAGGTGAGCTACCTCAGTAAATGGCAGAAGTATTCCAGAAAAGCCACTCCTACACCAGGATGATGAGTGATGACCTACAACATACTAAACCCAAACTCTCCCTCATTCAACTTCACATTAGTCAGAGATTTCAAAAATACCACAATCACGGCCAATCTATGCAATAGAAGGAAGGAAAGTCATACTGGAGAGACAGTTGTAGTCTTGACTAACTGGGAGGAAGACATATTTTTCAAATTTTCCAGAAACTTAGAGCCACATGAACATGTTGCCTTGGAAGGGACACTGGTTTGCTCTAGAGGCTGACATTTCATTAACTTGATCAACCCATGGCAGGGGACAAGAGGAGGTAATAGTATGATACACTCTACCAGAACTGTCTCTATTGCCAAATCCATCTCTGTTTCTACCTATTTATATTTTTAATACACATTCCCACATGCCAGGTCTCTTTCACACATTGCTCCAACATTTCTAATTAAAACAGCAATGCCAAAACCACAGTCTAAAGTTATCTAGTAGAAACAATTTTTCGGCAAAGAATTGTTTTTCCCAAATGAAGCAAGAGTTTTAATTCCCAAGTTGACAGAAAAAAATTTTATTTGACTGCTTCACTAAAGCTAATACTTTGCCAGGGATATAGAAAGCTTTGAAGGAAATAAAATTATTTCTACACTACCACAATGACAAAAGTTTCTGCTTATTAGGAAAACAAGAGTTCAAACAAAGTTAAAAGAAGCCACCAGAAAATTTTTTGAAAAGGCGTAGAACAGTACTTGCCAGTTTGAATAAGATTAGCTTTTCTTTTTAAATCTCATCAAGGCTTTATAAAACAAATCCAGATATATTACTCAGTTCTGTATCTTTCATCAGTGGCCCAAAAAATCTTAATAAAGACTCTACTGACAGGAGTAAATCAATTGCTGGTGCTGTGAAGGCTCTTTGTGTGGATTCATGTATTGAGAAGAAAATTAACCAGTGTCTGCCTGGTTTCTGATGAATTCTTTCTGGCTTGTGTGTGTGTGTGTGTGTGTGTGTGTGTGTGTGTGTGTGTGTGTGTGATACACAACTCAAGCAAACACTTCATTTTCAAAATATTATGATCCTTGTTATCTCTGTTGCACCAGGGGAATTTTTGGCATTCTAAAAATACTTTCAATTCTATGGAGTCGGAGTGTTTTTAGTTACTGCTGCACAAACAGTAGGGTTTCACATCAGATCAGCTAGGAAATGTGAAAGCCTCAAAAAGTGATGGAAATACAAGAAATGCTTTGGAAATCAGGATAATGCAACCTGATTAAATCAGCTTCTACCATAGCCCAAGGATAAAATCCTGGCGGCAATGGCTGATGGTTGAGGACGGTAGAAGGCTGTTTCTCTTTCTCGCCCCATCTTCTAGTTCTCCTGTCCATCTTGTTTTCAGCTATCACTCTTTTCTCTATTACTCTAGCAGACAGCAGACTGGGTTTAGCTCCACACTTAACCTCTTCTCCACCAATCTCCACCAGAAACCCTAAACCTAGGTGTAAGAGGCTAGGGGTCTCTAAGCAAAAGTTGTACCTAAATTATTTCCTTCTTGTTTTCTTTCCAAGCCACCTGCTTCTTGACCTTGTTTTTGCATAGCTAGACTCAAAGTTCCTCTCATATACATATAGACATATGTATATGAACATCTATAGATAGATAGATAGATAGATAGATAGATAGATAGATAGATAGATAGATAGATAGATAGATAGATAGAAGATAGATAGATAGATAGATAGATAGATAGATAGATAGATAGATAGATAGATAGATAGATAGATAGATAGATAGATAGATAGATAGATAGATAGATAGATAGATAGATAGATAGATAGATAGATAGATAGATGTAATTCTATTACCATCTTCAACTTTACTAAATTAACATTTCCAGGGAAATGTTATTAATACCACAGTGAAGACCAATTATTGAATCTTAATAATTACACAATTCTTATGAAGCTTGGCAAGGGAAAAAATATTCAAGGATCCCACCTAAGGAAGGTGAAACCCTTTGCTTTCTATAGATATTTAGGGACTCCAGGTAACCGACAAGTATTGTACCTGAGAGTGTTAGCTATTGCTGCACTTAAAAGAAGCCACCATCCCGGAGCTTACAGCACTAGCATCTGCTGTGTCGTGCACAGGTCTGCAGGGCTGCGACAGCTTAGCTGGGGTCAGCTGGGCTTGGCTTCAGGCTGCAGTGGGCTTCAGGTCTCCATGTGTTTCTCCATTGCCCTTGGACCAGCAGCTACTAGAGGCATATTTTGCTCATGGCGAAGACAGAAGCCTAAGAGGTGAAACCCAATCACACAGGGGCCCTTAGAACTTCAAAGCTGCAGTCAAATTTGCAAGCTCTTCCACTGGCAAGAAGCAGGGCTACAACTCTGCCTTCACTATTGCCACAGAGGGCCTGCAGCAGCGAGAGAGAGAAGAATGAACAATGCTCATTCAGTTTTCCTCACTGACCACTTATTTAATCTGTCTGTGGTTTGATTTTCTCATTTGTAAAATAAAACAAGCACATGTGTGCACGCACACCCCCCCCCCCACACACACACGCACACACAGACCCTCCAAGAGTTTGTTAAAAACAAAAAGAGATGGAAGGTTTGATACCAGAATATGGTCTGACCTTGGCCATTAGTTCTCTGTTTTGTAATGGGGGATAGTGTTTGGTCTATATGCTTGCTTTTCCATCTTCTCATTAGGGAACAATACAATTAGCTTGAGGGTTTAGTTGTTCAAATATCCAGTTCCTTTCCTTTTACAACAGGCCTTGAATGATTTCAAAGGTTAAAAAGAGGTGATTTTCTCGATTGGGAAAATACACAACAGGAGCTGAGGGTGCTACAAGCTTAAGAATGCAAGGAGATGACAACCGCAGGTAATAACACAAGTCTTCTGAAGAGCTAGTGAATGCAAGGCAGGTATCTATAGATATTAATACATTATCTTCATGTTATATTTCTGTTTTCATTTTTTGTCCTTTCCTTGAGTCCCTATGCATAGTGGTACTGACTGTGAGGCTGACCTTTGTAGAAAAATGCCACACTACTATAATTACATTTGAGAGACACAATATTATTTGAATATGCATTTCAATATTTTTCAGACATTCTGTAATATTACCAGGACTGGAAGTCTTTGATGCAAACTTCCCTAACATTACTCATCACATTTAAGTGTAGGCAGGTTGATTGTGGGCATATTTTTAGCTCTTTCTGGTAAATTAAATTGAATTGTGTTTTTCTATGTTCTTGAATTTTCTGGAGCCTCAGACATTTCTGAAATCCAACGTCTGCTTAAGTGGTAGCTTGAAAATATGTCTGCAAATTCTATGGTATTGCTTCCGTTAGAAGGTGCAGTCTAATTCCTCTCCCCTTGAGCATGGGTGGTAGTGACTTCACTTGTAACAAATAGGAAATGACTGAAGTAATAGGGTATGACTTCCAAGATGAGTCCAGAAAGACCTTCAGGCTTCTGCCTCTCTTGCCTTGATCACTCATTCTCAGGGAAGCCAGCTGCCATGTTGTGAGGACAATCAAGTAGCCCTATGGAGAGACCCCCTGCCAACAGCCATGTGAGCAGATCTACCAGCCCCCATCTAGCCTTCAGATGACCACAAACCTGCTCACATCCTAACTACAGTTTCATAAGAGACCCTGAGCTGGAATTACCCAGCTAAGATGATTTCAAAGCTTTAGTCCACAGAAAGTTAGATAATAAATGCTCATTATGTGAACCACTCATTGTAGAGTTACTTGCAACAGATAGTAACACAGTTTACTATCATCAGACTTTACTGCTGGAAAACTATCTTGAAAGTCTTTCTATCCTGACTAAGAAGTGCTTACCCTAAGACAATCTGAACTACATGGGAGGTACAGGATGGTGAGAAAAACAAACCAGAGTCTGCCTTCAGGTAGCGTACTGTCAAATTCTACAAACATCTGAGAGAAAGGGAGACCAACATTTGTGACGATGAGGAAGTACCTATTATCACTTATAATTGATTTATGAAACAGACAATAACAACTATATCCAGGGTCATTACGCTATTGGGAGGTTATTAAAGTACCTGGCACAGAGATGTCTCTGATGGGGACTTACTATGACTATTACAGAGGAGGCTTGTCACCATTCTTGGTTTTCGGTTCAGATGCCAGGTCCCTGCATAATACCAAGAATGTATTATCACTGTCTGTGAGTGGAAGGCAGCATTTTCAGTTACATGAAATGAGGAAATTGACTATAAAAGGCTTTCAATTGTCTTTTTCAAAACTATTGGCTTGAAAACCTCCTAAGGAAATTATGGTGTCACGACCTAGATTTGACTCAGTGCCTATCATAAGCCAGCAGTGAAGCTATATTATCACTACTAGTCATTTAGAATAATAGGCCACGTTGCCGCGTGAATGTGACAACATATTGAGCGCTATCAGCTACTGTGTGGAGAGTAATATTTCTTCTGCTGGACCATGTGTGCAGTATTTTATTCCAAAGCAAACCTTTCATAATTGAGATCGGTAATGGTCCATCCTTATGTCACAGAATCCAGAATTACCTGGGGCCGCCCTCTCCTCAATTACTGTGCTTATTTCAACTCCTTCACATCACTTATGCTGGGTCCTTATGTCGTTGGGAGGCAAAGACCTGACACACTGACACATGTGCACTTAGCTTATCCTCTTCAACTCCAACAGTCAGGCAGTCACTGAAAGAAAAAGCTCAGAACCTCACTTTAGACTGACAATCAGCCATCGGAAGAGCCCAAATCTATGTAATTGAGGCACATGGTGAAATAACCACCTGACTGTGAACAGAACAGTTATTTCTGGCCAGAGCAGGTTTACTGCTGCCAGTTTCCTTAGCTGCACAACGGGGCTCCTGGATTGCTCTGTCGTCATGGCAACCATCAGTATAGATCACACAGAAATCTGGTCTTGAAATGTACTAGAGGCACGAAGCATATATTTTTCACATTTTCCCCAAGTTCAATTTTTTCATGACTTCGTGCAGCAGTCTAACATAAAACATTTATTTGAGCCTGAAAAAAATCAAAACTACATATTCTCCCACACTGAGATGTAGAACTAGCTCCTGTCACTGAAATGGCAAGTCACCCTCAAACGGGCTTAACACCTTGCCAACAATCCCAGCTTCTTCCAAAGAGAACAGGGGGAGGCGTTCTGGGCCGCGTCCACACCACTCACTCCTTGAAGTAGCAGAGGCAGCTTTTGGGTTCCAGAGCGCTAGGCGACAAGGCAGGGAGATTTCAAAGGAGGTGTGACATTTTTGCCCCTATTGCACCAGCAGCAGATCTGTGTTGCAATCCTTGGAAGCTCCTGAAAGGTCCGTTACACAGGTACAAGGAGAGCCACGGCCCCACACAGGGAGCCTCAAAAATGCTGAACAGAGATTTCCTCAGCCAAGTGGCCACCGAACCTGCGGGTGAGTCTTCCAAAGGCTAAACTAAATTTCAGTTGCCTGATACCCCCCCCCCCAGCCCAGTGCTGCCAACGTGCCTCGCCCACTACCAGTTCCTCATACCTGCCCCATGCCTCCACGTTCCTGCCCCTATGAAAACAGCTCTCTCTTCAGCATGGGCGCGTCTTCACTGACCCTCGCTCTGGGGTCGGTGAGCCTCGCCCGGGAGCACAGTAATAAGATTTTCTTTATTTTACTAGGCCTGGCTTCTGTTCTCTCCTTCCTCCTGTCCTTGCAGCTCTCTGTTTAATTCAGATGGTAAAGTCGGGGGCCCCTCCCCTCTCTTCTTCAGCAGGTAGAAGCCAGCAGGGCTGGCACATCAGAGAGACCCGGAGTGTTCAGGCTCATAGTTGCTGGCATTCAGATAATGGGATGATGACTGCAGATTACACTTAAAGACAGAGCGTGAAGACTGATTGGAGAAAAGGCTCTCAATGACCTAATGCAGGGACGACCAAGCCTGCCTCCTGGAAAGGATTTTGTTTCAAGCATCCATATCAAGGAAAAGGACTGCATCCATTTATCTGCCATAGTCAATTCACAGCATTATTCCTTTTCCTCAAGGGAAAGATCATATCGCCAGAAATACCATAACCAATGGAAGTAGGACACAGAAAAATCCTGTTGTTGAGTAAACTAGTGATTTGGTTTGAATTTTTGCAAACATTTCTTTGGTGTAAATTTGACATTTTTTTTTAAGTATGAATATTACTATTATAATTATAATATTTGTTGCCAAGACTAGACTATAAAAGATTTCGTAAGGAACTCAAAGATTTGGAGTTTGAAATCTGCTTTCCCAACACTAGCGATCACTGCCTGGCTCCAACATTCTGGCCTTATTTATTATTGTTATTTTTGAACAGAAGGCCCGTTCCAATGAATGACAGTCTTGTCAGGACATGGCTCTCAAGGAAGGAGAGATGTTCTTTTAGTAGTTATTCTGTACTGGGTTCAAATTTGTGGACTTTGGAAATGGAAATTAGATACAGATCAATCAAAGCGAAATGTTTTTGAACCAGAAGGTGAAACCGGCTGGAGAACGCCATCTGACTGTCTGGGCTGCAATTCAGACACCCAGAGCAAGCCCCAGGGGTCTCCTTAAGGAACAATCATGAACTGTGAGCACAGACAAAAGTAGGCCAGAGCAATTCCCAGTGGGTCCGCTGTCCAGGAAACTGCTGACTGAGTGAGTCCCTGGGGTGTTTCCTTGGTGGAGTCAGAGAACATCACCCTGTGTCTGGGCAACGGGCATCAGGAGAGGTCATACTGAGGCCAGGGCAAGATTAACCCCCGAGGGCTAGACTAAGAGATAAGCGAACCTCCAAGAAGAGACCAATGAAAGACCGATACATAGACACGCAGCCTTGCGGTGAGCAGGAAGCTGTGCTGTAGAGGGACCTGGCTCAGGTTGGCCATGTGCCTTGACTCCAGAGGCCCAGCGCTCCAGCTCGGCCGACACAGCCAGGACTGTGCTCTAGATGCCAGCGCACCCAGCTACCATGCCGCTGCACAAAGTGCAAAATGAACCTGAACCTGAACTTGAAGCTCAAGGACCTAGTACATTCTCTGGGAGCCAGGGAGTGTTTCGTTCAAGTCAGTGGGCTACATGGAGGTGCTGTTTCAGAAAAAAGATGAACTGAAAGAGAACCCCCACCCCCCAGAGAAAAGAGGGGGCAAGGCTAGGAAACCCCCAGTGACTGGGTCACTGCAGGAGAAAATCTCCATTCTCTGAGGGCAGTGCTGAACCCAAGAATGTTCTGTTTGAAGCAATTGCCCATTATCCTTCGGTGGGTCGCTGTATTATTGCTTATCTTAGAATTTTTAGATTGAATTTCAAAGCTTTCTGGTTTCAGCAGGTTCTGCAGTTCAATTCAGGAATGCGCTTCCTGCTTCTTTCTTCTAGCTCTTCTAGCTCCATCTGCACGTGAAGAATAACCCCGCAGGAGGGAGAGATCATCCCAGGGTGGGCTGGGGACCTTCCCCACAGGAGGCTGACAGGAAGGAACCCACTCTGAGAGGCAGCCACTCAGAGTTCTCAAAGTTGGATGGCAGTAGAGTGACGGGGCGGGGGGGGGGGGGGGGGGGGGTGCCTGTCAGATCGCAGAAGGCAGGGTGGGGTGCCCCCAGAGTTTTGACTGGATTGTCGGGACCCAAGAACAAGTCATTCCAGTGTGGCCCCAGGTGAGGCCGATACTGAACTAGGGCCACAAGGCGAGGAGCAGCCCTTTCGCTCATTCCCAGCCCTCCTGAGCGAGCGCGGGCCTCAGGCCTCCCTGCAGGCTCCTACACTCTCCTGGTTTCTCTGAGCGCAGTGTCCTTCCAGATTCCATGTAGCCATGCCCCTCAGGTCTGGAGAGACTGTCGAGAGAGCTTTAAAAGCCAAGCATACCACCTGGGCCTGGCCACTGGTTGTCCTCCTCAAACTAGCCTCTGCCCCCAGTCTCCCCTGGGAGCTCAGAAGCAAGGCAGGGTTTTGTCCGTCCCCCCCCCCCCTTCCCTCAGACCTGTGGTTCAGAATCTGCACTTTTGCAAGACCCTCAGGTAGCGCTATGCCTGCTGAGGCCTCAGAGAAGTCCTAGAAGCACAGGCCCGGCTCCCTGCTTCTAGCTGATACTGAGCTCAGAGAGTGGAGCTGCCCCAGCCCAGGCTAAATCTCACTGCCCTGTCTCATTCTTGCAAATTCCCTGCATGACCTGAGGCCCCGACTCCCGCAGGCCTGCACACCCCCGAGGCCCACCCCTGTCTGCGGGGCCGGGGAGGCGCCCGGTGCTTCACAGGTGCCTTCACAACAGCCTGGCCTCGTCCCTCATGTCCCTCACGCAGAGTTCACCAGGAAACAGACCCGCCCGACAGGAGAGAAGGAGTTCTATACCTTAGGGCTTGTTTATTTGACTTCTTGGCTGTTTCTTTTGGACAGTCACTTTGAGGCGCTCCATGAACCCTCGTGGGCAGGAGAGGAGTAGGAAAAAGAAGAGATGGAAGCAAAGGCCATTCAGGGTGAAAAGATTCCCACAGCGGAAGAAAGGAGCTGCTTGGAGCAGCCCTGGAGAACAACATGCTCGCCAGGGGACCGGTTTCTGTTGGAACAAATGGCGCAGCTGAGTTCCCACCACAGAAGTCAGCCCCCTCAATGTTCTGGGGTACGATTCTCTGGGAACAAAGTACTGTTTGGGAATCATTACCATTTGTAGCTCTTTTACTGTATGAACCAAATAAAAATGAATCCTTCCTGAACATTCTAATGAACAAAACAATACAGAGTGATTTCAGACGCACTGGGAAGACAGCATTTTTTTTTTGCATATTTATGGATAATGCCATCTGAAAATAAGATTCTGACAGAAAATATAAAATAACCAGATTTCTTTGATAAAGAATAAAATTCTGGAAACTGTCACCATAAAACTGGCCCACAAGTTTAAGATTAATTTTGACAGTGAACTTATTCTTCAGCACCTCTTACACTGTGACTAAAAGAGTCTGCTTTCATTTCAGTAGATATCATGGAGCAAAACCATTTTTTCTTCTTGAAGCTGAAGAAGCCAGGAAACACATAAACAAGCCATCATCCCAAATACCAGTTACAAGATTTACACTCCCCATTATAGTGGAAATCAATATAGCCATATTCACTTTATTGCTGGAAGAAGTTCAGGAATGGGATGTAATTTATCCCAAGGTCATAGCCAGTCCAGATTGGGGGATAGGCTTAAAATTTAGATTCCCTGTCTGCAGCCTAATGATATAAAACACAGACATAAAAATAATGAGTTCCAAGTAAGAGCTAGATTTTAAATTTTGAGTCTTCGTTTCCTTGCGTAGCTGTATTTTTTCCTCCCTGGCCCATAAGTACTGACATCTCCTGGATACAGTGCCAGGGTTCTAGCCAGGAAAACAGAAGCAACTAGGAGAAAAAATGGATTTCAGTTAAACCCTAATCAAAATCCCACTTCTGAAAATTTGGCCTCCAGTTCAAAACCCTCCCCCCCTCCCCCCACACACACATTGAGTTGTGGAGCTGTAAATCTACAATTCAATGCATTTAATGAACAAGAACCCTCAGAAATTTACTTCCTCCCCAACTCCAGGCACAACTTTAAGACTCAAGATGTTAGTATCAGTGATGGCCTCTAAAGGGGGAGGTTTTTGTCTGGGAAGGAAGGGGCAAGGGAGAACTTTCTGGATTGAAAATAATAAGCCATTTCCTCTGGGGGTTGGGTTAGGTGATGGGGCACACACTTCTTAAAACCCATAGGGTGGGACATCAAAATTTGTTTCATTATATGTAAATTTTATCTAAAAGAAAATCCTGTGTAATAAGACAAATTCGTTAATATCTGGGACCATTAACTGAGTTAAGAGTTAAAAGGGTTCCAAGTTGCATTTTTCCCCCCCAGTTTTATCAGCATCTTTCAACCACAAAATCCAAACATCTTTAACCATTTCTATAGACGGGAACAGATGGAAGGTTTCAGGAGCCAAAACCTGTAAGTAGTGGGTGTATGCACCTGGGCAACTGCTTTTCTGCTGGCACTGGCACAACACTTGGTCTCTGCCTCTGAACGGGGCAGGCTTCCTTCAGCATTGAGTCCTTCTGTAAAAAGTTACTAAGGTGGGAGGTGGGGGAGGGGTGTCTGTAGACTTACAGGATTGACAATATCCTGGTGAGAACCCCACCCAGTGTTTCCCTAATGTCTTCCCTTGAGCAAAGGTAGAAATGGGTCCAAAATCTAGCAGGGAGGAAAGGCCCTGCTTCTAGATAAAATCTGTTCCAATTTTGGGGGGGAATTATAAAAGCCTGTGGGTAAAGAATACATTTCATTAAAATTTGGGTTTTTACCTTCTGCTCTCACTTTGACTATCCTTTGATTTGCCTAGTCTGGCAACATGGTTTCCTTCTTTTATTTTGATATAATGAAGTATTTCAAGTATAGAAAACAAAGAGTAATGTAACAAAGAACAACAGATGCAAGATCCAGGTGGTCCTTCTTTTCCAAGTATTAAAAATGCCTTTTAATTTCAATTGTGATTAGTCATGAAAGTATTAGGGTAACTAAATAGTTCGAAAGAATCAAAGTTGTCAAGATTTTACTGTTGACCTCTCACCTTTATGCTATATTAGGAGGAAATAGCATTTGGGTATAATTGGCCATTAAATACTCCTCCTGTCTTCCTACATGGGTGTAGATATTTGTTAGTGACTGCTCTCAGCTTTCATGATTGATAATTTATACAGTCGGATTTTTTGCTAAATGGTATATCAGTAAAATAACTGGCATACATCAGCTTTCCCATTGCAACAGATTCAATAGTCTGGCTTCTTTATAACTATTCTTTCTCAGTTTCACTGAGCTATAATAACATATAACATCATACACATTTAAGGTGTGCACGATGATATACCTATATACTGCCAAACGATCATCACAATCTTTATAATAAAGTTAGCCTCTATTCCAATCAAGTTAGCTTTATTATCATAATGTTAGCTAACACATTCATCATCTAACATTATTAGTAATTTGGTGTGTGACAACAACGTTTAAGATTTGTTCTTAGCAACTTTCTAATATATGATAGATCACTATTAACTATCACAACGAGGCTGTACATTACATCCCCTGAACATCTCCCCACTTCCTTTATCCCTTGTTCCCTGGCAAACACCATTCAACTATCTGCTACTATTAGTTTGACTGTTTTCGATGTCATGTTGTAAGTGAGTTCAAACATTATATGTCTTTTTCTGCCTGGCTTACCTCACTTAGCATAAAAGCTCTCAAGATTCATCCATGTTGTCACAAATGGCAGGGTTTTCTTTCTCTTATGGATGAATAATATTCCATTGCGGATACCACGATTTCTTTATCCACTTATCCACTTATCCATGGATACTCAGGTTGTTTCCATAGCTTGGTTATTGTTAATACTGTTGCATTAAACATGAAAGTACAGAAACTGGTTTTATGCCCATTGGCTATATCTCTAGAAGTGGAATTACTAGATCATATGGTAGCTTTTTATAATTCTTTTGGGGACCCTTCATACTATTTTCCATAGAGGCTGTACCAAATTGACATTCCCACCAGGACGACGCAAGGGATCCCTTTTCTCTACATCCTTGTCAATAATTGTTATGTCTTCTCCCTCACCCCCCCCACCCCCCCCCCGCCAGATAATCACCATTCTTACTGTTGGGGGGGGGTGATATCTCATCATGGTTCTGATTTCCACTCCTCTACTGATTAGTGCTGTTGAACATCTTTTCATGTACCTCTTGGCCATCTAGATACCTTCTTTGCAAAAATGTCTATTCAGGTCCTCTGACCTGATTGATTGTGTTTTTCCTACAAACTTCTATGAGTTTCTTATATATTTATCCCATAGTCTTTAACAACACTATTCACAATTTCAAAGTTTTAAAACAGAAAACTTTATTTAAAAGGCAAGTTAGCAGTTCTCAAACATTTCAGCAACAGAAACCATTTAGTCTTAAGAATCATTGAGGACTCAAAAAAAACCGGTATTTGTGTGGATTTTATCAATTGATGTTACTATATCAGAAATGAAAGCTGAGAACATTCTTTGAATACTTATTTATTGCTTCAATTGAAATAATAAAACCATTCCGTACTAACGTAACACATTTTAATGAAAATTACTACTTCCTAAAATAAAAAATAAACTTACTAAGAATAAGAAGAATGGCATTGTTGTGTATTTTTATAATCTCCTCAATGCCTTCCTTAATAGAAGCAGCTGAATTCTCTTATTTGCTTTTTATTCGATATATTGTGAAACACTGTTTTGGTTGAAGAATGTGGAGAAAACCCAGCCTCAGACAGCTATGTCGTTGGAAATGGGAGGAGAATATTAATAGCTTTTTCAGATAGTTGTGAATGTTCTTTTCTTTGGTACTATGCCAAGTAGAGATGAGTGGTAATTTCTTAAAGATGAGATGCATTACGGAATTAGAAACCATAAAATGAATGTTTCGTAATCTGTTACACTGAAACTCATTGGATGGTTTTGCATTTTGAATAGCTATTTTTCACTCATGCATGATTCTGTAATGCCATGTGTTGGTCACTGGGAAAATAATTCATTCAAATATACCATCTTTTTTACAAAATATTAAAACTCACACATTATTACCACTGATCTTATCTGAGAAGTCTTTGAGTGTTCTCAAGTTGTTGACCTCACTGGGGCAGATTCAAGTTCTCTAAAATTCTAATTGTCAGTTCAAAATTCAAATTTTATAATTGGCAGCAAATCCTGTGCATTGTTTCTCTTAAACTGACAGTTACATTTTTTGAGAAAAATGTCTGCCTAATCCCCAAGTCTGAAAAAGCAGTGGCTGTCCTTTCAGATTAAAATGGTGTTATCTGAATACAGCAGATAGTTTAATTGGCAACTCAGATATTGGCACCTCAATCACTGAGTACTTTTTTCATGACAGTATGTGGATATTACTACACAGCAGCAACGATTGAGATAAAACTCTGATGTCCTCACACAGAATTCAAAAATATTAATGCTAATGGGTTGAAATGTAATAAAAGTTTAATCTCATTTTTACTACCATCTACTATTCCTCCTAGTGCTTAATGGTGAAGAATACAATCAACACTAGTACACTGCCTTGATTCAGGTTTAGGTAATAGCAATTTTACTTATTGCTTTGTAACACTAATACAAATATCAACACAGTAAAAAAAGATAAATACTATCCTCAAGATACTGAAAAGTTTTGACTTTGAGATCCACCAAAGTAAATCTCTTAACAACTTTTTTCCCCTCCCTTAGGTAAATTTAGTGCCAGAATTTTACATATTTAGCATTATAGATGAATTCACCGTCATTTGATACATAAACTGTAAGTGCATATACACTGTATAGTGCTGGCAAAACAGAGTCTTTGCCCCAATTTCTATTCTACTGGCTGAGACAAACTGCAATCCAGTAATCATAGAACTATAAATATATGATTTTACTGTGATAGTGCTATGAGAAAAGTAGTGACAGTCCACTTAATCTGTGAGTTGGGGGTTAAGATACAATATTTCTGAGGACTTAATATCTGACATAACCACAAGGATCAACAGATGTGAGCATGTGAAAGAGGTGGTGCTAGAGAATATTCCAGGCAGAGGAGTCAGCCTGTAAAAAGGTCCTGAGGTTAAAGGGAGCTTAGCATGTTCAAGAGATGAGAAATAGCTTTGAGAGGGAAGGAGTATGGTGGGAGATAAAACTGGAGTGGAAAGAATGAATCAACACACACAGTAATCTGCTAACATTCTGGCTTTTGTGCAAAGAACAAAGAGCTGCCACTGAAGTGTTTCTACAAGGATGGCTTCATCAGATGGATGTTTAAAAAGATCAGTAGTTCAGCAGTGCTGGGATTCAGTGGATGATGCTGGTGTGGGGTTAGGTAGATGGAGGCAGAAGACCATTTATAAGGATGCTATAGCAATTTAGGAGATGAGGCAGTGGGAGAATTGTGTTGGAATACTGTCATGGGAAGAAGAGACATGGTTTCAAAAGAGGAGTGGGCCAAGTTAGGGGACAAGGTGGATTCCCCAATAACGCCACAGCACCTGGTTCATCCTGCTGCATGGATGATGGTGCCCAGGGCAGCCATTTCTCATTTAACTTGGTCTACCCAGAAACAAGACTGGAGGCAGGGTAGAAAAAGGAGGAAAGGAAAAACAAAACAAACAGCAGCACCTAATGCCAGGGTTGAGGACAGAATCACGTTGTTAGGAAAGGGGTCAGAACTTATTAATTATATCTGTTCCCTCCTTTAAACTATACGTATATTTCATGGGATTATTTAGAGATTCCCAAGAACATGAAACTCAGTTTTTCTTTATACATCTATGTTCAGCAGCCAAAAACATCTGTTGTGGTGTCTTGTCTACACTACAGAAAATGAGGCAGCAAGACACCTTTAACAGAGACGTTTCAAACACTGAGCCTGAGTTGATGGTCACCCCAAGGTATATTCTGAACACCCACTATGTGTCAGGCTCTCTTAGATGTTCTCAGGCATGATTTCCTTTTGAGCTTAGGATATTGCAGTACTGTAGACACTGCCCCCAGTTTAAGGTGGGGAGGCTCAGGAATGTAGATGTTTGCCAAGGATCATGCCATTCCCCGGAATTAAAAGCAGGCTTTCTATATGATACATTTTTGTTTCTTTCAGTTTCATGAAGGCATAATTAACACCAAAATTGTAATGCATTTCACCATGCTATTCTTTCCTAAAACAGTGGAACAATATTTGTAATAAAGATAGTTCCAGGTTGGGGAAGGAGGTAGTTTCATGAACCCTTTAAGAGTTTATTATAACTATTAGCCTCTCCCCAGCAAAATTCTATTTGTACACACACACACACACACACACACACACACACGACAGTCAATTTCTAGAGGTTTTCAGTTTTCTTGAGACACATCTAGAGACTGCCAAAACCACTTGAAATCCAGCATTAACAGGGCTTATTCTAGAGCCTTTGAAAAGCTATCACTAGTGTTTTTAAGTCTGGTCAGTGGTGGATTTTTTAATAATCACATAAAAACTGAGCATCTCAGATTTTCAGGTTAGTGACTATTCATAACCCAGCTGTTCCACCCCTAGAGAGAGACTCAGACGGCTGAAAAACGTTCAGACAAAAACATATACATGCACGTTCACAGCAGCCTGACTGCCAACAGCCAAAAGGTGGAAACAACGCCGCTGTCCATTAACTGAAGAACAGATGCATGAAAGCCATCTATCCATGCTCTGGAATATTACTCAGCAGTAAAAATGAGGTCCTGGCACATGCCACAATGTGGATGAATGAACAGGTTATATTAAATAAAAGGAGCAGAGTAATTAATACGCAACAGGCAGAAAGTAGATGAATGGCTGCTGGACTGGGGAAAGGAGAAAGCTGATGGCTATCTAATGGGCACGGGCTTCCTTTGGGGTGATGGAAATGTTCTGGAAGTTGATAGAGGTGATGGTAACGTAACAACGCAAACTGACTAAAGTCACAAGTTTTTCACTTTAAAGTGGAGAATTTTATGTTACATGAATTTTACCCAAAGGTTTAAAGCAGTTGCTGCTCAAGAGAAAGATGGTTGGCCAGCTCTGCCTTCCTGGTGCCTTCCGCTGCCCGGGCGAGGCTGGCTACAGGAGCTTGGTCCCTCAGCTCTGCTCCCAGGCATGATTTCCCTGGTGGGCTGCTTTGCACCTACAGCCTGAATCCTGCCATCTTGCTCCAGGGGTACCTTTGCCACCAAGGGGCCTGGCAAAGCGGCCACCTCTCCGCAGAGAGGTCTTAGGTACTTATGCCCCTAAGACCTCTTGCAGTGGTCTGTTTGTGTTTCAAAGACAGTCAGAGATGTCTTGGCCTGTTCCCTATTTCCAGGGTCAGCTAATTCTGTGTTACAGCAGAGGTTCTCGAAGGGGAGAAGAGGGTGGGGACGAGAGAGGAGAGGGATTGCTGTGATTCCTGCCTGCATCCCCCCTCACCCCCCAGGGTAACATCTGGAGTCAATTTGCTTGTCATGACTTGAGGGGCGTTCATGAGATCTAGTAGGTAGAGGCCAGAGATGCTATGGAACATCCAGTAATGCACAGGAAGGTGCCCACAAAGGTGAACAGTTGCTGAGACTAAAAAAAACCCAGGACTATAGTATCACTGATATTATATCATTGAAAATGCCATTAATGCTTAGGATGGGCATTCTTGTGGAGACAGCTGATGCTCTCTTTGATCTCTCTGACTTGTGCTGACAAATGCTGAAGCAGCCCTGAAAAGAGGGTTCTGGGACTCTACAGGGAAATCAGCCTTGTAACTTATTGATCCCACAAAGACTACATCCCACTAGGCCCTGTGGCTGCGCATCACGCAGCTACAAACAGAAGCTAACCCTTTCATCACCAGCACAGCAGCACAAGCTCACTGGTTGGCCCGATAAAGAGCATGCTCCCCGCAGCATAAGAACGTGATCTCTAAGGAAGGAAGGAAGGAAGCCCATTATTCTCAGCTGTCTTCCGTACATCTCAGATTATTCTCATAATTACCCCACGAGTGACTTCATTCTGAAGCAAAATGTATTTATTGATTTTCATTCATCTCTTGATAGAGGTTGCTCCTTTTTTATCGTGCAAGGGAGACAGTGGCTGATGGATGCATTTCATTGTCTCTAGTGCTGGCCTCATAGCGGTCCAACAAATGCTTTTAAGACAGGCGTGCTCTGGAAGGAGAAACAGAGCCCCCCTTTGGAAGACCTGTCTTCTTTGAAGAGAGCAAGCACACGTGGCATCAAGCAGCCACACCTTCGTGCCTAGCCCCTAATTACCCTGCAGATAGTCCACTGTTCAAAACACTCTTAACTCTACTTGCTCATGTTACCTTCGAAAGCCGCCCCGCAGGGAAAACCCTCAGTAACTATTTGCTGCAAGCTTTACTCCCTGAAAAACTAGGCGTGTCTGCCTGGCTGCTGGGAGGTGTCTCAATCGGGAGCCACCATGCTGAATGCATTGTCTGACCATCTGGAGGCCACACGGGGGGGGGGGGGGTGTTCACTGCAGCCCTCCTGATCACGTGTGGGCCAAGGACATCCGTGCCAGGATGAAAGATCATGCTAGAGGCCGGGGTGCTGGCCTGCAAGGACTCACCGCCACTGAAAGTGCCAGCAAGTGAAGGCCACATCTCTCTTCATGCAGGGTCTGGGCAACCCTTTTTGATGACCGTGCCCAATGGCATGAGGCTGCTGAGGCCAGGACTTCATGTTTGTGACAGGGCAATTATTGCTACAATAGAGAGTGATGTATTTGGAAAGAATTAACAAATACACAGGGGGGTGGGTGTGAGTGTCTCAGAATTTTGTCCCAAAATCGTTGCCTGGAAACATCTGCTTCAAACCATTCTGAGCTACAGAGATTGCGGGGACCCACCATATGGTTCTCCTGAGGCTGCTTGCCTCACAGCCCTGACCTAAGCCGTGGCATCTGGACAGGAGAGGAAACAGAAGTGGCCTTGGAATCACATCCTCTTAGAAACAAAACAAGACAAAATAAAAACCACGGTCTTCTGTGTTCTTGAAGGGTTTCTTCACAGCCTACAAAGCCCCCACATTGCCCCTTGCGCTGATTTTCTTAACCCTTCACCTCATCCCTCTGAGGCTACCCTACTCCACGGGGCAGCAGCTTGCGGAAGTGAGGAGACTGTGTTGGGGCAAAGGAATCAAGCAAAGCCCTGGTGGCCCTTCCAACCTGCCGGTGTTTTCACCAGTGCCCTCCCTTCATCTTCGCCAGTGCCCTCTCAGTGAGCACACACCGTGCATGGCGCCGGCCTTCCTCCTGTCTTCCTTCTTGCTGTGTGAGCACTCTCCCCTCTGCCCTTCGCCTGGGACAAAAGCTCCACAACTGCCTCTTCTTACCCACATCAAACCAGTCGCCACCCACTTGAGGACTTCATCTTCTACTATTTAACTGGCCACCTTGACATAACACCTCATGAAACTTTTTTATACCAGCAAACAGCTGACATTGTAAGCACTTCGGTGGACTTGTTACCTCGGAGGTCCTTCTAGCCCAGACTTCTCTGACTTTCCATGTGTCGTCGCATCTGGGACTGCACTGGCGAAGAGCTCTGCTCGCCACTTTGCCACCTTCCTCCACAGGAATTTCATTTCGTGCCATGTTGCGTCATTACGCCATGACTGGCAGCTTCCAAAATCTCCAGTTCCTGCTGGTCACACCCTTTCTCCTCCCCTCGTCCCGAGTGAGGGCTGGACTTCGGGACTCACTGTGGGCAAACAGAACATGGCAGAGGTGATGGCCTGTCACTTCCAAGATGAAGTTCTAAAGATGGCTACTTCACTTTTTCCCTCCTGCTCTCTGCATGTTCTTTCTGACGAAGCCACACGCCATGGTACGAGCTGCTCTATGGAGCGACAAGGCAAGGTACAAGGCCACGGCCAGCAGGCAGCAGAGCACCAAGGCCCTTAAGTCCCACAGCCTGGGAGGAATAACATCCTGCCCACAAGCACTTGGCTGAACTTGGAAGAGACTCCTCCTCCAGCCAAGCCGACGCCTGAGAGAGATCCTGAGCCAGAGAGCCGGGTGAGACGCCCCCCCCCCCCTTCCTGGCCGATGGGCACAGATGATGTGCTGAATAGTATTACCGCTGGGGTTGTTACATTGCAGGGCAGCGCTGCAACAGATGCACACCAGGCTGCCTGCACTGGGTCACTGCCTGCTCCAGCAGCCCTAAAACATGCAGCTATGAAGACAGAGGGTTAAACGTGAACCCCAACTCCCTGAGGTAGGGCGACACCAGCCGACTGCCACACACAGAGTTTAAGGCTTCTGGGACAGGAAAGAGAATCTGCTTGAGACATGAAAGAGGAAATTCATCTTTTCTAGGCAGAAAACAAAAGGAGCCCTGAGTATCTTATAATCTGGCCAACAGGAGCCGGGAGACATAGCAGAAAACTAGAATGGTGATGTGAATGTCCGCCCAGATTCCTCTGACCGAGCAGGGGGTGGGGGGGGGGAGAGATGCCAGGTTCCAAGAACACCAAGGATTGAAGGATGACAGGGTAAGTGTGTATCCAGATGAAAACAAAGGCATTTACAGGAATTCTTGCCCTCCACATTCCACCAGTTGCCCCTCCCACAAAGAAAGATGTTACAAAGATTCCCCTTACAGCTGGGAAAAACGGGCAATTTGTGACATTTTTAAACGTTATTTGCAGGCTACAAAAGTGATGTGCTACGGATGTTTTAAAATCACATTTGCATCTAAAAGAACTCGAATTTGATTGACTGATTTTTAAGGTCAGCAGTTTTCAAGAGCACTTTCACCAGATGGGTCACCAGGGTTCTAAAGGGCAGAGTCTGTGCTGTTGAATTTCAAGTGCACCCCTCAAATCTTCCCGTTCCCCTGCCCCCCACCCCTGCAGCTGTGTGCCCTGCAGGAGGACACAAAACTAGCAGCTACTGATGGGTGAGTGCGCTCCCCCCAACAGAATCCTTCTCATTTCCAGGTACTGTAAGCCTGAGGCACAGTGAGGGTAAATCATTAATTCCCCTGTTGACTGCAAAGGGCAGACAACACAGTCCAGTTACAAAGGAAATTTGGGGGCCTCTCTTGAGCGGCTTGCAGGCAAGGGAACTGGTCACCCGGTCCTTGACTTCAGCGGGGCTCCAGGGAGGTGTCCCTGCCAAGGGCCTGCCATCCCTCCAGATCAAAGACTCCCGGTGTGGGCAGCACGTGGCCATCACCAGGGGAGTTTGAACCCCCTGTCCAGGCCCAGGGACCACACTTTCTCCAGAGATTCAAGCCCGGGAGACGCAGCCTGAACTCCCCCAGCCTGAGGCCAAGCACGTGGCTTTCTTCCTCCAACCTGTGCTCCACATAAATGAACCAGCCAGGCAGGGGGAGGGCAACTCTTCGTGTATGCCTGCCGGGGGGGGGGGGGTGAGGGCAAGTTCCCCCACACCTCTGAGTTCCTCTTGGCTGCACAAGCCATCAAAACAGCATCAGAGGGGTCAGCAGAGGAAAAGTCACCTCATAAGATGCATGGAGAATGGCCACGGCTGCAAATTCTAAAGAACAATGTAAGGGTCCTGAGGGGTTCAGGAGAGAGGGGGAGACACCACCTGACAGACCAGAAGGGGCTACCGCCTCCTTACTGACAGCAAGGGTAAGATTCTCAGATAGAGGACACAGTCACCGATCAACCTCCACCAGGATGAGATGCCCCAAACGCCATTCTAGGTCATAAAAGGGGGGGGGTGTCAGTGATTGCTTCTTTGATTAGGGAAAGGGCAGCAGCTTAGGATGTGAGGAGCTCTGAATAGGAAAGAATGAAGGACGAAAGGACAGAAGCTTCCAGCCTTCAGAGGACCTCACTGTTTGATTACATATATGTATTAAAGTAAGTTTTATCCTTACATCACTGTAGCTCCCACAGTTCTCCAGTCACATATCACCTGTGCCCTGTGCCCATATTCCCTTGTGTTCCTCCCTCCCCTGTGTCACCCCCTCCCTCCCTCCCCCTCCCTTGCTGTGGGCCTCAGTCTACATAAAGCACATTGGCATTCTTTGAGGAGAGGTCCCAGGCCCCCAAGGCTCAGAGGGCCTTGAGCTGCTGCCACACCAACGTAACAAAGTGCCCACTCCGGGCAGACCGAGAAGCGTCTATCTGGCCCTTTGGGAGAAACTGATCCCCTACACCATAATCATGAGGTTTCACTTGAACGAAAGACATCAGTTTTTCCTCAAACAGCAAACCCTCGCTCCCCCCACCCTTCTCAAGAGGCAGGCCGGGAGCCTGATGTTCTCCTTCTAGAGGGATGGAGGGATGTCTGACCAGGACTCCCTGTTCCCGAGCCGCTCCCAGAATCCCACGCGTGCGCTTCTATTTCAAAGCTGTCTGTCTCCAAATGCTCGAGGGAGCAGACAATCTGGATTCTCCTTCACTTTTAGTTAGTTCGTGCCGGATATAAATTCCTATGTTTATTTGACGATGGCGACAGGACCCCGCAGCTAGGAGGGCTGCTGGGAGCTCCTTTGGGAAGCACGCCAGCCCACCAAACTCAGCCCGTCTGCCAGGATGACTAATGCTGCAGTGCAGAACTGCAGCGCCAGTCAGAGCCACACCACTCTGAGCCACACCGGTGCCCACCCCTGCCCCCGCACCAGCCTCCCTGTGTACAGCTGGCACGGCCACCAGGGCCCAGGCAGGGGCAGCTCCAGGCCATCTTACTATCTCCCATCAGTTGCTCAATCTTCTGGGCACCATCCCCGGGAAGAGTTTGAGCTCAGGAGCCCAGCCATCTGGGTGCGACCTGGCACCACCATTTACACGCTCACCACCAGATTTTGGTATCTTCAGCTGCCAGACACGACATTTAAATAAACTGGTTACGGTGTTGGGCACCACAATCAATGCAGTGTCTGTGGATTTTAAACCAACTTTTCCGCCCACTTGCAAACGGCAGAGGCCCCCGTGCCTGACTCCTTTCGCCACCAGCTAAGGCTTTGCTCAGCGCACTAGGCAAGTCCCCAGCACCCAGCTCTCGTGTGGCTGGGAGGTTCAGGTGCTGTCGTTGGGCTGCGGCTGCGGCGGCGGCGGCGGCGGCGGCGGCGGCGGGGGGAGGGGGGGTTGACATTTTGGTGGCTAGAGACATTTAACTTCTTACCACACAGCCCATCGCAGAAATACATTTTAAATATTGCCCCGTCTTCAGACACCAGCGGGGCCCACGGCCCACGTGCCACCTCAGGAAATGTGGCTGGCTCTCGGGCGTCGCCATCTTGCTCTGGCGCTCTGGCCTTCGTTTGGGGTTGCCAGATAAAACCCGTACGTGCTAAACATATGGAGGCAAAATCATTCCCTGCCCATTTAAAAGGCAAGTCTAGTCAGACCTCCGGCCAGTTCAAACCACTCCGAGACTCCATGAGCCTCTCCCGACGTCCATTTTGCTGCCTCTTACCTGCTGGGAGCAGCCGGGAAGGGCTGGACCGGCAGGAAGACGCCTTCGGCTCCCGGCGTCACCCTGGCTTCCCGAGGCTCCAAATGCCGCCTCTGTTCCGACGCAAGCGAGCTGCCCCACTGGCCCGACTTCCAAGGCCCAAGAACGCGCCTATCAGCCATGTCCGCTCCGGCTGGCCGGTGGAGCTCCCGTGAGCCCTCGGCGCTCCCATGAGCCCTTGGGGCTGGCGCTCTGGGCCTCTGCTCACGCCCTCTTCACGAGCCGCCCGCTGCTGCTCCCACAGCCACGGCGCAGCACCCACGGGGCACTGAGGGTGCCCTTTGGCTGCTGATCTTTGCCACACCCCTCCTTCAGTCCAGCAGCTGCTCCCAAAGCGTGTCTCTCCTGGACGTTCTCTGAGCCAGCGCTCCCTCCGTTTCCACTGCTCCACGCCCCGTCAGGCCCTCGGCGCCTCTGGCCTGGGCTTCTGCTGGGGCATGGCGGCCCACGCTCTCTCCCGGTGTCTTTCTGCACCCTGAGTACACAGCGAGGACCCGGCTCGCTCGCTTCTTCCCCCCTCCCGTGGGTTCGCGCGCACACAGCCTCCAACCTTTCCCGCTGGAACTACTGGCTAGACGTGAGCAAGTCTGTGCAGAGACCCTGATTCAGGAGTGATCTCGAGGCCCCCGGAGACAGCGGCCATGTGGCAACACAGTTTGGGTTGCCCCCGCTGCAAGGACAAGGGTGACCGGCATCTAGTGGGTGACGACCAGGGACGCTGCAAAGCGTCCGGCAACGTGCCAGATGGCCCCCCCCCTTGGCAACATCCAGCCACACGGTCAGCGTGCAGACATCGCTTTCCTGGCCTAAAGCTAGCAATATCGCAGGCTTCCGGTGGCTGCCAGGGACAGCGCCCCTGAGGGGAGAGGACGCACCCTCGTGCTGACGGCCACCACCCCCGCACACATCTGCCTTCGTTCAGTGGCTCCGGTCAGCTGGGGCCGCCGAGGACCACCGAGGCCCTGGACAGAGTCCGTATCAGGGTTTACATGACCCCCATGACCCACAGTCCTCCTGGGAAAGAACGCAGACACCAAAGGTTAAACTGATAGGGTGTGCCCCCCCCCCCATTGTCTCCTGTTTAAGATTGCAGATTTCAAGGACAGGTAATGTTAAAATGGGGGAATGACCTTAGCTGGAATTTCCCTTCAGGGGGATGCAAGGGGAAGAAAGAGGTGAAATAGTCAAGGTGAAACAGATTTCCTGGAAGGCGGGAAATCAGGGTATATAAAGGGTGTGCAAA
>PVHY01015283.1:0-36314 GCA_004024945.1 Uropsilus gracilis
GCTCTTCCGATCTGGGGTACCACAGACTCAAGCAATCCTCAGCCTCAGCTTCCCAGGTAGCTGGGATTACAGGTGCGTGCCACTACGCCCAGTTTTTTTGGGGACCAGGTCTCTCTCGCTATGTGCCCCAGGCAAGACTCGAACCACGATCCCTGGCCCCAGCTGCGGCTTCCTAGGCTGCCGCTTACAGGCATGCACCACCATGCCTGGCTATATAATGTCTTTCTTGATGAAGATCTGCCTTGTTTTTTATTCCCACCGAACAAATAGAATTGTTTAAAAAGGTAAACAGACTAAGTCTTTCCTCCTTTTAGAACACTCCCAAGGCAAATGATATTGTGTCTTGAACTGACCTAAAATACTCCAGCATATAGCAAACAGTGAGTGAGTGAACTGGTATGACCACTTCATACCACTTCAGAAGATATGAATTGTTTTCTCCCAAAAAGTTGTGTTGGGACCTTAACCCCTCCAACTGGGGAGTGTTGTTTGGAGATGTCTTTACAGATAATCCAATTAAAACAGGTAATTCAGATGGGCCCTAACCCAGTAGGACTGGTGTTCATATAATGAAGGGAAATTCGAACACAGAGCGGAAATGTACAGAGGAAAGTGGATGTGAGGAGACATGGGAAGAAAACAGCATGTACAAGCCCAGGAGAGAGGTCTGGGACAGGCCTTCCAGAGCCCAACCTGAGCACACTTCCATGTTGGGACTGCTAGCTCACGGGCGCACTTACAGCAGCAGCTCCAGCAGACGAGCACAGGCACTCACAGGTGTCAGTGATACACCTGCCTGTGAGGCAGCTAGCTCACTCTTGGGTCTCACCCACCTTACACAGGTGTCACCAAAAGGCGCATGCTGGAATATTCTACCAGTGGTAGAACCACTGGTAATAGCCAACACCTGAAGGGAACCTAAGTTCCAATCAACAATTGAGCAGGTAAGTAAACCAAGACTTGGGGGATGCTCCACAAGGAATGTGAACAGACCAGAGTCTACAATATACACCACAACCAACATTCCCAGACACCATATTCACAACAGAGGTCTTCTTCCTGGACTCAGCTCCTACCACAGGACCTTCACACATGCTGCTCCTGCTCCCAGGCAGCTCTAGTTTTGACGCTCTTGCCTGGGTCCTCTTTGTCACTCAGGGCCTGAGACAAAGTCACCACTTCAGAGATGACCTCTTTGACTGCTTTAAACTCTTCCCACTCATCTCCATTACATCTCCTTCATAGGAATCACCCCCACTCATGGTATCCCTCTTTTGTTTACTTGTTGACAGTGTGTCTTCCTGACTAGGATGTCAGCTTCAGTAGAGTGTAGTTTTGACTGTTTGGGTCACAGCTATAATTACAGCACCTACAACAGCACCTGGCACCCAGTCGCACCCTGGCACCCAGTTGCTGAACAAACTAAGATGATGCTTCATAATTTACTTACCAACTTCTGTGTATTGTAGAAAGTCGTATTATTTTATCATTAAAAAAGTTACAATTTCCACTGAGAAGTTGAGGCAAGGATGACACATGCCCCTGAGTGCCTCCCAGTGCTGTTCTTATTCTGAAAACAAACTGTGCCAAGAAGTGAACAAACTAGGGAAAAACATGAGCAACTGAAGTTGCTCTCCAACATATAGTGATTACAAACCCACACACACACACAAAAGATGAATGACCCCTAACAGTGTGCATGGAGACTGCCCAGCAAAGGAAATAGAACAGCTCACAGCTCTGAATGAAAGTACACTCAGATTCACTCACTATAAGCCAGAAACAGTTGCCTGGAGAGGTTTTACTTATCAGATCAGCAAAGACGACAACATATGCCGCATGCTGTTGGGAGGTATGGTAAACACTCCTGTGCGTGAGAGGGTCCTTTGGTGATGTCTGTGAAAATTACAGCTGCACAAACCCTTTGTCTCAGAAGTTCCACTTCTGGGAACTTATCCGAGGGATATACTTACACTTATGAAAAATGACTTCCACTCTCTAGGATATTCCCAGAATAAGTAGTGTTTTAACGAAAGAGTGGAAACCAGCTAGCTCGAAGCAGCAGAAACTAGGGGAGGGAATGTGGATGGAACTTCCTAGTGGAACACTATACAGTCATCAAAAAGAACCTCTGAGCCGGGCATGGTGGCACATGCCTGTAAGCTTCAGCCTATGAAGTGGTTGGGACTAGGGATCGTGGTTTGAGTCCTGCTCAGGGCAACACAGTGCGACCCAGTCCCAAAAAAATAGCTTGGTGTGGTGGTGCACAACTGTAATCCCAGCTACCTGGGAAGCTGAGACTGGGGATTGCTTGAGTCCGTGGTACCCTGGGCAACGTGAGCCTGCAGTTCCACAGGCAAAAATAATGAGATCTAGTCTAAATTTAAAAAAAGGAACCTCTGTGTCCAGATATGGAACAATTTCAGAGAATTCCAAGGAGCAGGACATTCAAGAGGCAGAACAGAACATGTTTAAAAAAAATTAGATTGAGGTAGCTGCTGAGTAAACCATATCTGGTTGAGGGCATGGGGAAGGGATAAATAAACAAACAAACTACATCTGGAAAACTATATGAGAAATTGGTGTCATGGTTAATCCTTCCACATCTCTTGAATTTTCCCAGGACAAAGAGGAAAGAGACATACAGTTGCCACAGCCTCACCAACTGAGTAAATCGTCACTCCTGCCCCTATTCCTGCCTCTCCAAGCACTTGTCTGCACCATAATGGCCATTCCCTGTCCATGTGTGAGGGCCTCTGCTTGCCCTGTGTGCTGCGGCAGTGGGGATGGAGTGCCTAGCGGCTCCCTAATTGCCCACCTGTCCCACTCCCACTGCTCATGACCTCAGAGTATAGCTTAAGAGGGCAGAAGACTAGGTACTACCTGAGTCCAGTAGTAGGTTGGGTGATTTTTCCAAGCAAAGTTTTTTCTTTTTTTGATGAAATATTGAAAATTCTATTTCAAGAGATCCACGACAACTATAACAGAATGTGGGATTCCCCTGGTGACAAGGCCCACCACCAGCTATATGAACAATAGAGGAAAATGGCATGTTCTTAGCTAGAAAACACTAAAAATGAAGATGCCCCACCAGCGAATGGTTGTTGCACAGGGCGGCCACCTGCAGCCTGGATCAGCTGGGGCATGTTTCCCCCAGCCCCCACCCCAGGGGGGATTGGAAGGGCACATGCCCAGCCATCTGGTCACCCCCCACGCAGGGAGGTACTGGTGCGCGGGCGGGGGTGGGGAAATGCCCCTTCCATTTCACTCTAACCCCAGCTAATCTTCAGGAGAAGGAAGAACATACGTAATACAAATGCCATCATAGAATGGGCGAGGGACCAGTAAAAATCCAGCCCACAAGCCTGAGCTGAACAAAGCAGATGGACAGTCAAGAGAACCAGTGCATGCGAGACAGGAGAAACAACTATGGAAAAACGATGTCACGAGGTGCATCTATGAGCTCCCGGGGTCTAGAAGACCCAAGACTTCATTTCGGAGATGACTTTTAGGAAACCAAAGTGCCCCTCCCCACACTATGGGAGGGGAAAGGAGAGGGGTTCAAAAACCGGGGGCATCAGCCCCATAGCAGGGCTGCAAAGTGAGACAGAGGAAATGATCTACAATGGCCACTCACAGATGCCTGTATCCACAGTGAAACTTCTTCACTGACACTGACAGGGGGTGAGACCCCCTAAATCTGATGCCAGAAACAGCAGCAAAACAACAGAGATGGGATTGGATAAGTCAACCTCCAACGAGAGAGTATGAACAGATCACAAATAGATATAGACTGGCCACCCAAAGCAATCTTAAGACTGAAAACCTACCAGCAAGGTTCACCTGGTTCCAACAACACAGTCCCTCAACTAGTGAAAGGACACTGCCACAGGAAAGAAAGAGACTAATGGACTTAGCACAGACTAGTAAACAACAAAGAATGGGGTTTAAGAGAATGGAAGGGACACCAGAGGGAAGAAGGAGAGGGAGAGAGGTATCCCAAGAACCATTTACCGAGGTTGTGATTTAAAGAATAAAAATAAATAAATTTTTTAAAAGGAAGATGCCATTTTATTCCTATCCAAGGTCATGGACTACTAAATTTTGTTCATAACCCCCTCAAGAGATGTGAAATCCTGGTCTCTGTTCTAAAATATTCGTTGCACTACAGAGCTCCACTGGCTGATGTTTGTGACATAATCAGACACTTGCCATATCCCCCCCCACTTGCCTTTCCTCCTTCACCTCTGAGGACAGGATGCTCTCACTTCCTAGCACTGATCCAGCCATACTGGTTTCCTTCCTGTCACACAACCCAGAAAAAGTCTCCACCTCAGGGCCTTTGCCTGTGCTGTCCCCACCTCACCCCCTGCCTTTTTTTGATCTGCATATGACTAATCCTTCCTCACCATTCAATATCTATAAAGTGCCCCCTTTGCAGTAGGCCACGACCCCATCCCCAAAAGGGTCCTCTTTTTCCTCCTCACACTTGATCATTCTTTTCTTCATCAGCCCTCAGTTACTGGTTTCCTGCCTGCCTCCTCAAACTAGATGCCAGTTCTGTGAGGGCACAGACATGTCTGCCTCCTTCCTCACTGTATCCCCTGTGAAGACAGGGTACTGGGCAGAGGGCACAGGCACTAAATGTTTGCTGACTAGAGCAATTGAAGAATGAGAGGAAGAGCTGAGACTGGGGTGAATGACAGGCTCCGGAGGAGTTAGCCGGAAGGAGGCCCCATTTCTCCTCAATCTAGGGGCGGCATGTCTTCTCAGGCCACTTGGGGGCGTGTTGCGACCAAGTTAGAGGGCGGAGGAGTTAGTGTGAGCAGACAGCCACAGAGAAGATCAGAGTAGTCAGTACCTCTCTACTCTGCCCCTACCCATGGACACGCTAGCACAGAGGGCTGGAATACCTCAAAAAAGTCAAGAACAGAAGAAACCAGTTCTTTCTCATCTCTGTCTTCTGATCACCCCACCCTCCAACTCAATGCAGGTGTCTAACAAGGTGCTTTCACTGACTGAAAGGGTAAAGCCTAAGGACCCAGTGGATTTTATGACACATGTGGAGTGAGGTGCCCACATCCCCATCTCTGGGCTTGCTCCTACCTGGGGGAAGAGGGAGAAAACCATGAACATGAACTGGGCCCCAGAGCCGGCAACAGTGCTGGCCCAGGTGCAGTGTTGCACCCAGAGCATAGGGCGGTCATCCCCCCCACCCCCTCACCCCACCAGCCGGGGCCTCTCACCCTGCCCCCATCACACCTGCTTGGGCAGCCGCCCCCACTGGTAGGGTGTGAGGTGCACAGTGACACTCACTCGTCATTCCTGGTAGGGCAAGTTATAGTGAGTTCTGGACACCCCATTCTAAGACATAGAGCCTAGAGTTGAATCCAGAGTAAGGCAGAAAAGGCAGGCGGGGGCCTGGAACCATGTAAGGAATCCTGGGTTGGACTGCACTGACAATGAGGATTGCCCAGCAGTGGTGTAGGCAGTCTGGGAAGGCTGTGAGCACCATCATGGGAGTCCCCTGGGTAGAAATGTACCCCACCTGTCCAGGCTGGTGTGAATTCCAACACTGGCTAGGAGGGAAGACTCAAGGGTGCAGGGGTCCCTTCTAGCTGAAACTTGGTGGGAATGAGGCTTGCTCAAACGCCTGCTTCTTGCTACTTGACATGAGAGAAGTCGGTTCACCCTCTGGGCCTTGGCCTCCATAACTGTGCAGGGAGTAGAGGACAGGGCACTGAAATACAGGGCTCTGGAGACGCCTGACACTTCCTCTATCTTTCTTACACCGTGGGACAGTGGGCAGCCCCTCACACTTACATCAAGCTGGTTTCTACCTCAGGGCCCTTGCACTTGCCACTGCGTAAGCTCTTTTCTCCGCCTCTTCCTTCCCCCTTGAGCTCTCCTACCTTCTTGCATGAGTGACTCATTCAGACTTTAGCTCTCCAAGACTACCTTCTCAGTGAAACTTTCCCTGGCCACCAAGAGTGGCTTTTTCCCCTGTGACTCCACCCCATTCCATTTATGCCTACTCTAAAACGGTTTAATTTTTCTGGTTTGTTTAATTGTTGACTATGTGTCTCCCCACAGAGAGAACTTAAGGTCCTCAAGGGCAGTCACCTATGCGCTGCTCACAGCTGTTCCCTGGGGGCCAGAAACGTACACAGGTGCTGGTAATAGTTGAATAAACGACCGCAGTTGTTCCAGTCAACTCACTAAGGGAAGCTCTAAGGGGGAGGGGGGCCGTGGACAGAGGTGACTCACTTGGGCTCTCTGGTGTAACCCTGTCCTCCAGTGCTCAGCCCTGCTGCAGAGAGCCCAGAAAATGCCAACAGCTGGGAACAGACACCAGGAAACAGAACCACTCAATAGCGGGGAAAGACTACCTGCATCTGTTTTGCATGTTACGGCTCAAGATACCTCATGCTCAAGTCCCAGGAGAGGTGAACAACAGTAGATCCCAGCCCAGTCGTGACTGACTGGCACATCTCATCCCAGCTCCTGGACTCGAGGGGCACTGTGGGTGCACTGACTACTGACCACTGACACCTGGGCATGTCCCAGGAGGCCTGGCATCCACTACTCCCTGTTTAAGCCATAGGATCCACTAACCTGTGGAATACAGAGTAACTACACTAAGGTTAGATGAAGATAAGCTTAAAAACCAATCCCTGAAAACTGTCTACAGAAACTGACATCCAGAAAAAGGAGGGGGAAGGGAGAGAAGGGCTGGAAAGGGAGGAGGAGGGGCAGGGGCATGGAAGAAGAAAGAAGGAAGGAAACACAATGGATGGTTGGGCTGGACTGTCACTATGAGTGATTTGGAGGCAGGTAAACTACAGTGACAATACTGATGGGGTGTCCAAATATTAACTCAATGAAAAAGAAATCTTTAAATAAATAAAATGATAATATGTACGAAAACAATGTGAAAAAGTAAGGATTTAAACTGTGATCATTACTATCCTATAAATTGACAAGAATGAATCTTTTCTAAATAAAAGACGATAAAAACATAAAAAATAAATAATAAGTTATAAAAATAATAAACAAATAATAAAAATAATTAAGTGGAAAAATAATAAAAATAAACACTAGGTCCCATATCTTACTCATGGGAAGGGTCCCCTCCTCTTAGATCATGCATTCCAGGTGGGGCTGACCCCACCTTCTCAGGGCCTCTCTCAGGCTGGCTGCATGCTTAGTAATGTCAGCACCCATTTTGCCCTGCAAATGAAGAGGGAGGCAGGCCCCTGGGGCCTGATGTTCCAGGCTAGGATTATTAGTGACCTAGGCCAGTTCAGTTACTTCACCCACAGGAGTCACCCCTGGAGTCTGGGGCCAGGCTGAGGGGCACAGAGCCAGGGCTTTGGCTTGGCAGACACCTCTCCCAGCTCATTCTTCACTATCACTGCTGGCCTCCCCACCACTACCACCCCTCCCCGCCAACTCCCCAAACCCATCCAGGTCTCTCCCTTCAGATATTGCCTCCTCTGGGAAGCTTTTTCCCTCATATCTCCTCCCATTCCAGCCACATTCAGTAGATTTCTCTGGGCAACTTTTATTTACTAGTCAACTTTTATTCCTACAAGCCAAAACAAGTTTGTCGAGTGTTACTTGCTGTGATCATATTGCAAAAATAGAGATCTTTCTCCCTTTCCAAGTCCAAAGTGATGTTTGAACAGTTTATGTAAATTTTCACTCACTGCCTCCCCAAACCCCAACACCCTGAACCACTCTCCGAAGAGATGTCTTCCCTTCCCATAACTGAAAAGCTACAGCAAAACACCCCTCATTGATTCAGCAAACATCCACATAGCCTCCTCAGTGGAAGGCATCTCGTACTGAGCCCTGGACACACATGTCACAAAACCATGTTATAATCATCCCTTTATCTTTACAAACCAGGAAAATGCTGGGGAGGCTCCTGCCCAACGGCTGACCTGAGCTGCCTTGGGAAGCTGATGCCAGAGGAACAGAAAGGGGCTTTCCATTCATGCTTTATAGACTTTCAAAGTAATGGGTTTGTGGGTCCTCTGGCTTTCGTATCTGGACTTCTTAGTATTTTCCAGGTCAAATATGTCAAAGGGGGTGTATCACAGTGTCTGTCTCCCCGTATGACCCAGAGCCCCTGGGGGACAATGGGATGGGTCTGAGTCACCAGTGAGTCTTCAGTTTTGCTCCAAACAGACACACAGGAGGCCAGGGAATGCCCCAAGGTGACTGCATGAAGGGGAGCTGATGGCATGAGAAGAGGAACTGGAGGGCATGAGACACAGGCAGGGAGAGGGGTGATGGCCATGGGCAGCTAGGCCTGGAGGAGCGCAGCCCCACTGTAGACTGTGCCCAGCATAGTGCCCGCACACAGGAGATACTAGATAAGCGTCTGCAGAGAAAATGAAGTCGAGGGGTTTCAGGACTCCCAGGAAACAAACTTGCCCCAGCTGCACATTTGATGAGGACAGACAGGGAGAGGTCGGAGCTGAGGGTAGCTGGGTGGGAGGAGCAGGAGGAAAGAACTTGACAGGGAGGGGCTGAAGGAGACCCTGGGCACTGGCGTCTGGAAGGAAGACCAGGTAGCAAAGGTCAGCCTGGTGCTCTGGGCATCCTAGGAGTCTGGGGGGGGTGCCTAAGGGTATATGGTCAGGTGGGGTGGCCTAGCTGGGTTATACTTCCTTCCTCTCTGCATTCTTTGCTCTTTCAACAGCAGAGGGACTCAGAAGATGCAGAGGCAGAAAATCAAGCCAGCAGGAGGAGAGGAAGTCACCGAAGACTTCCTGAGGTGTGGACTCCCCAGCTAGGACATAAAGGATAAAGAGCTGCCCAGATAACAGGAAGGGCAGGTGTCCAGGTAGAAAGAATGAGCACAGGGGGCGTTCCAGGCATTGCTCAGCAAAGAGCAGAGTGGACTACAAAGGGGACGTCTGCAGTTGGGGTCTCTAGTGGCTGGAGTGGGGGCTGGGCATCTTGTCCCATGAAGCACAGTGCTGGAGGCAGCCACCAGGAGCAAAGCCTGGCTCCCAGGCCAGTTCTACCCCTTGTACTTCAGCCCTCAGAGCCCTGGCCGTGGTGAGGGTTGGTGGGATTGAGGAGGAGATCATTAGCACTGTGTCTGGTGCAAAGGGAGCCCTGTCAGGCTCTAGCGATAGCTACCAGGGTGACAGGCTTAGAGAGGCTCCGTTTGGGAGGGACCTCACTCTGTGTGTTCCTGCAGAACTAGACCCAGAAAGCTCGAAGGAGGTAGATACCAGCTTAGCATCAAGGCCAGCCCTTAATGCTGGTCAAGACTGGCCTGGAGGCTGAATGCTGTCAAGGAACCAGCCTCAGAAACAGCCTCTCAGGCGCTGGACAGCTCCTGGTGGCACCCAGGCCAAGGTTGCACAGAAGGGGCAGAGAGCAAAGCTGTGTGAGGAACAGAGGAGCTGAGGGCAAGTCAAAGGGTCCTGCTACGGATGTCTAAGGACCTTCGCTAGAACAAGGCCATAGACTTAAACACCTGCTGAAACCAGCCAGACCAGCTGGGTAAGATGGGCAAGCAGGGTGGGGTACTGCAGGGTAAGCCTGCCCCTTCCACTCTGCTTCCAGCAACTATCCTGATGGATAACCTGTTGGTCACTGTTTGGATGGAACTGTGCTCCCAGGGGATGAGCTGGGCATGCTAACCCTTGGAGTCTCACCTACAACCTTCCTTGGAAACAGAGTTCACATTTATAGTTTTAAGTTAAATGAGATCATTAGGGTGAGCCCACATCCAAGGGCTGGGGCCCTTACAAGAAGGGGGGATCTGGACGCAGAGACAGTCAGCATCGAGAGGCAATGAACACGTGAGGACTGCGGCCAAGATCAGAGGGATGTGCCCACAAGCCACAGACGCCATAGACTCCTGGCACTGCCAGAAGCTGGAGAAAGCAGAGGGAACCTGTGCCAGAGCCTTCCATAAGTGCAGCCCTGTGACACCCCAATTTCGGATTTGCAGCATGAGAAAACAGAAGCCAGTTGTTCTCTCACACACACACACACACACACGCCCAGTTTGCGGTGCTTTGCCACGGCAGCTGCTACAGCTGCCAGCTCATGGCCCTGGGCAGACCAGCATTCCCGCAGCGGGAGAGAGAATGTGAACTCACTCACAGGCATGGGCCCTTTCAGGAAAAGCCCCGCGTGTGATCACCTGGGGACATGACATGCAGCCCCGACCCAGGGTCTGTGACTGTCATTTGTACCCACACAGGGGCTCCTGGCTCCCTGACCATTGAGGTTGAGGTGCTACCTCTCGGTGGCTGGGTGTCCCCAGCAAGACGCTTACCACTTCAAGAGCATGGCCTCTCTCTGAACCCTCTTCTCTCCTCTCAAAGATGGGTGAGCCTCAGGAGCCTGGCTGGCGGTCAGGAGGGGCCCCTGGGTCAGCAGCCCTGACCCATGCCCGGCCTCTACGTCCTGCATGCAGGGAGCCTGCTCCGGGGCGGCCCTTACCTGTGCTGTGAGCTGGATGGGCTGGGACAGGGTGAGCTGTGGGGTTCCGGGGGGCTGGCTGGCGGGCTGTGGTGGTGGCAGGTCGCCTCCCCCAGAGGAGGCTGGGGGCTGCGAGGTCGAGGAGGAGGCAGAGGAGGAAGAGGAGGAGGAGGAGGAAGAAGAGGAGGTGGAGGAGGCGGCGGCGGCTGCGGCGGCGGCCAGGAGCTGGGCCTGCGCTTGCTGCAGGAGGAGCTGCTGCTGAGCGGGCATCAGCGCCGTGAGCTGTGGTGGTCGGTGGGGGCAGCAGGGGCCAGAAGGAGGAGGGGTGGGGTGCAGAGAAGGCAGAGAGGGGTTAGTGCCTTGGCCAAGCGGTTAAGAGGGCGAGCCTTCCAGGAGGCCCGGAGGAGGGCAAGCGGCAGGCGTGACAGAGCATCCTGGCCTGGCGGGACTCCCCGGCCACGCATCCTGTAACGGAGGCAGCTGGCCTGTGCGCCCCACCCCAGGTCTCATCCTTCCCTGCTCCTTCCCGAGTACTTACCCCGGCTAGCTGACTGCCCGTCAACATGAGTTGGGTCTGGGGCAGATGCGGCTGAGCCGGCTGGGGGGCCGGGGGTGCTGCTGGGGCTGAGTCACCACTGGGGTCTTCAGCCTTGATCTGGGGGGGAGAGAGGCAGGGTCCGGGACCCCAGAATGTTAAGTGGAGGCCAGAGAGAATGCCCACCTGTGAACCAAAGAGAGGGCACGTGTATGGCAAAGTAGCCTGGGGCCAGCACAACAAGGGGCTGAGATAGGGATGTGGGACCCGGGACACCCCTCAGACCCCGTCTTTCTCCAGCCAGAATGGCTAACGCACACCCGCCCCACACCCTGCGGGAGAGGGCTACCTGTGGAGAGCAAGTCTCTCCTTTGGGAATCAGTTTCCTCATCTGTAAAATGGGAAACTGGTGCCTTTGGGAGCCCTGGGTCATGAAATGTGCCTCATCAGCTAGAGGCACATCTCGCGCTCTTCCAATAGAGTAGGGTTTGGTTTTTGGATGAAAGGGCCTCAGAAAGTAAAACATAACGAAACCACCCGCCTGGGGACACAAGGACTAAAAAGAGATGGAAACAGGCAGACAGATGTGGACTGGAGAGGGCTGGGGAGGGCAAGGCCGCCATCTGCAGGGGAGGCCTCCCCAGCCACGACCATGCTCCCACCAGCCACTCATTCAAAACCCTAAACCCAGTCGCTGGTGGGACAAGCAAAGCACATGCACAGGAGCGAAGCGGGGGGCCCTGCCAGGGCCGGCCTGATGCTCATGGATACATCTCACATCCTAACACAGCAGGAAGGGCCCAGCCTTTCTTCCTCTCCCAGACAACATGCCAGGCATCGGCTGACTGCTGAAAAGGTCCCCTTGGCTAAAGGACATGTAGGGCCAGGGAGGCACAGCTTGGGAGAGCATACACTCAGGCCCTGCGAGGGATGGCAGGGGCCACCCTCCAGCCAGTGTCCCACCCGCATCATTTTGCAAACAGGTCCAGAGTGAAAGAGCGACTATAGACTGGCAGGGGGCGAGGCCTCTGGGGCACAGACCAAGTGACTTGGCCACAGAGGTCAGAGAGTGTGAGGCCTGCGGATGCTGTAGGAAACCACCAAGGAAGGGCGGAGGTGAGGGTCCCCGGCCAGCCGGGCATCAAGGGCCGGGCTCTGAGCCAGAGGGCCGGTCACTTGGGTTCCCATGTGAACATCACAGAGCCGCAGGCCAGGGTCTTGGTGCCAAATTTTCATTCCAAGTTAAAACCGAAAGCGAAACATCATATGCCATGGTAAGAACATGGCCCCTCTTTCAGGGTGCTCTCCTGCTCTCCTTGCAGGTTCTGTGGGTGCCAGGCAGCCCCTCACCCCGCCCAGCACTGGCTCAGTCCCAGGCTTCAGCTCTCCGGCAGGTGGTGTAGCTGGGCACATTTTAATAATCATTGTATTTATTTCCATGGCAAGTGGTCTGGTTTTCCATTCGTGAAATTTCCATTTAAAAACCATTTATTTAAGCAGTTGAGAAAAGCCAGCTAGTTTGTGAGTTGACAATTGTTGAGGCTGACAGATGGATACCTGGGGGGTTTATTTTCATTCCACCCTTCTTTCTGCTTTTGTGTCTACTTCATATTTTCCGTAATAAAATGCTTTCAAAATTGAGCCAATTAACACAATTATGAGGTAAGTAAATCACTGCATACTGTGGGCATGTGGATTGGCGATGGGCACACAAGAACCCAGGCAGTTAGGGAAAGACGGAACACTAGAAAGAAAGCAGCAGAGGCCGAGAAGATGATGGGGGGCTAGATGGACACCCCCTTTCTGCCTCATGCTTTCCCAGAACAAGGTCCAGTCTGGGGAAACAAGCAAGAGCCCTTCATTCCTGGGGCCCCTTGTTGTCCCCAAGAGAGCAGGGCTGCTGTGGGCCCAGGAGAGGCAGCACCACCCCCCCATCTGGGGAAGATGGCAGGGGTGATGCACTCTGGGGCTAAGGTCATAGGGGAGCCCTTCTCCCCTGTACCCCGATATGCTCCGGACATGACACCTGCACGCTATATTAGGGCATGGATGGGAACTCAGGTGGTCCAAGGTGCAGGCTCCCTCCTGTATTACAGAAGAGGAAACTGAGGTGCCCAGAGGGGGCAGGTAAGTTTCCTTTGGTCACAGAGCAGGTCTCAGTCCCCCACCCCATCCCTCTGCCACCTCTGATCAGCGGAGGAGTCTGCCCATGTCCCCTCAGCTGCCTCCTTCTGCCCTGCCTCTAGGCCCCTGGACCTGGGGCTGATGCCTTCCTGCTGGGCAGCCCAGGAAGCCCAGCAGCAGAGCCCCAGTGTGGATCTGGGATTTGCTTTGTCACTTTGCTCCCTGGCTCCCCTTCTCCTTCACCTTCTGCATTCCTGCTGTTATCCCCAAGGGGGTCTGCCTCTCCCTAGACCCCAGGCTGCCCCCTGGGTATATGCTGGGGCCAGCTTTGTTAGGTCAGAGAAGTTGGGATGGGGGCGGGCCCTTGGCTTCCTGTTGTTCATCGCCCTGGGGCTCCGGGGGGGATTTCCCTGGCCACCCCCACCCCCCAGGGAAGGGGAAGGATCTTGGGTGAGTCACAGGCCTGGGTGAGAAGGGGTGGGAGGAGCCTTGTCCCCAAAGTACCAGGGCTCCAGACAGACAGTTGGGGGACCCTCTCCTGAAACCAACTGCTGCCCATCACCAGACACCCCTCCCACTCCCCTCCTCTGGCTCTTCTGACAGGAGCTTACCTTGGTGCTGGGGCCAGTTGGGGACATGGAGAACGGGGAGGACTTATTCTGGGGGTTCTGCAAAGAGAAAGTTAGGGTGGGGGATGGGACCAGTGAGGTGAAGCAGCTTCTGACACCTGTCACTCCCCTCAGAGGCCCCCATCCCTCTTCTCCCAGCCCCAGTTCTGCTCACACACCCCCTCCTGACCTGATGGTTAGTGTCTGGTCCATTTCTTTCCGTGTCTGCAGAGAGAAGGAAAGACGCATCATTACCAGCCACCAGGGCTCCCTCACCAAACTTGCCCCTGGCCCATGGGAGTCCCTGCCCGCCTCCCCTCCTTCACCAACCTGTGTGCTCTGACGGGGAGTCCAGACCTTGCTTCTCGGCCTCCAGGGGCTTAGACATTCTTATTTCTGGAAACAGAGGGAGAATGGAAATGGGCTGAGGGAAAGGGAGCCAGGAGGATCCCAGGTCCCCCCTAGCACTAGTCAGCCCCTCCTGGTACCCCTCACCCCTGATGCCATGAAAGTATCTCTTTCCTGGAAACATGTTCCTCTGCTCTAGACCTGTGACCTCCTCGGAGGGCCTTTGGGTCTAGGGGATCTTGCCTGTTCCTTTTCAACCCTCCAGAAGGTGTCACATGTGTTCCTACTCCCACCCCAGACCTGGGCAAGTGGGCGTCAATGGTGGTGGTCATGCCCCAGGAGGAGGCTGGAGATGTTCCAAGGGAATCTGTCAGCTCAGCTTCCCCCCAGCGGCCGCTCAGATACCTGTGCCGCCTCACCAGGTTTCGGGTGAGGCGTGTTTTCCACTGTGAGTGGGGTTGAGGGTGTGAAGGGACACAGCAACCCCGAAGGAGCGAGTCTTCAGATCTCTGGGGGGTGATTCAGCCACCCTCCGGCCTGGCCCGCCCCCCACTTTCCCATCCACTCCTCACTCCCACCAACCGCCCTTCTGGTATTCCACTCTCTGTAACTCCTGACTCCATCCATCTCCATCCTTGTCCTTGAATCTGATCCTCCACCTGCCCTGGGATTTCAGCCTTGAGTCCCAGCTGTATACCCAAAGCATGCTCTAGATACCCCAAACCTAAACACCCTAATTGTGTGGACCCAGGAAGTGAAAGGAGATGGTGGCTCTGTGTGTGTGTAGGAGGGGGGGTGTTGGCAAGCAGCAGAATGGTCCAGGGAACACAGGTGCCCTGTCCTCTGGGCATTCCAACACCTGCTGAGGAAAGCTTCCCTAGGACCAAGCACAGCACTAAACAGGACTCAGCTCTCAGGCTGGCAGTCGCTTCTGATATTGACCCCATTTTAGAGGAGGAAACTGAGGCTCCAAGAAGGGGCATGACCTCTCTGAAAGCACAGAAAAATAGCAGGGCACCTTGACTCCCCTCCCCCCTTCTGGATTCCCACTTTTACTCAGGACTGATACCACCTGATAGGTCCCATGTGACTCCCACCCACCCCCTCATCTCCAGTCCTCACTCTAACCAAAGCTCATCCTGACACCAACTCAAATCCAGTCCCTCCTGGTCCTAATTCCCTCAATGCATCTGGGCTTCTGCCTCACTGATTCTCAGTCCTCTGACCCACTCTGAAAGCCCACCCCAAGCTCCAAGATGTCCCACACCTTCATTTGACTTTGACTCCCACCTCGACCTCATCCTGACCCTTTATTCTCCCCTACAACTCACTGTAAAATTCCCACCTAAACTAGGAGCCCACAGCTGCAAAAGAGAGCCTGATTCTGGGTGCGCTGCATCTAAGATACTTAAAGCCAGTGAACAGAGACTGGGGTGTGCTCATCCTCAGGGAAAGAAAGGCCTACAAGTCCTGCCATGGAGAACTAGGCACCTTGAAACCCTACTGGGGTTTTGAATTTTGATTGAAAAGCCAGTAGGGGGAGGGGGTAGGCAGGAGAAACACAGGGGGCTGGGGCCAGTGGCCTGTAGTGGAGGATTAAGGGTGAGAGTGGCATGAAACTGTTGCTCTATAGTGTACACAGTGCTGTAAACCAATATCACTTCAGTTTTGAAAGCAAATGTATACTTAAAATATCGAGTAAAATAAAAAGGCAGCGGGAGCATGAACCCACACAGGCACTTTCAGAATGGGCCCAGCACATCCACTCCCGCTGTCCACCTGGGAGAAAGGACACCGTCCATTATCAAGTAATACAGCGAGTCCATACACTGAAGCACTCCACAGCAAGGGAGAGGAACCAGGCCCCAGACGCACAGCCCACACAGACACTCTAAGCACGCAAAGCTCAAGGGCAGAGGGGTGGTGTCAGGGCACCCTCTGACCAGACCAGTGGCAACCTTTGCAGGGCAGCTGCCAGGAGAGGGGAAGAGGGGGTCAGCAGGGGGTGGGAATGTTTGGACTTGGCTACTTGGGTCTTTATAGATGCAAAACTCCAGCAAGTTGTACAGTTAAAATCTAAAACACTTTACTATATGTGTACAATGTTTTCTAGAAAAAAACACTAAAGCAAAAAGCCAAAACAAGAAGAGGGCAAAGTCCTATTGAGGTGCAGGCAGCTGAAGGTGGGGCTGGGGGCTCAACCAGCTGGAGGCTGGATGCCAGGCAGTGAGTGTGGTTGTGTGAGGCTAGCCAATTGGCAGACCTGTGAGGACACAGGAGCCCCCGATGCTGTCTCTGGGGGTCAAAGGCAGGTCAAACCCTAACTCTATCTGATCCTGGCTCTCACTGGTCAGGCCCAGACTCTAGGCCACCATCAATCCTGACAGGGACCTACATCCCATCCCTCTGGCGTCCCTGAACACTTCTGTGTGCCTCTGTGGGAGGCCCTCGCACACCCAGGACTCCCTGGCCAACCCTCTGTGGCTTCCCATTTCTCCAGGAAAAACCCAGGCCCCAGCCTGGCTTTCAGGGTGTGGCCCTTGTCACCCTCCACTGCCCATCCCTTGCAACCCACATACCCTGCTCGTCAGTCACACCAGGCATCCCCCTCTGCCTGGGGGTTCTGCTCGAACAGTCACCACCCTAGCAGGTTCTGCACTCCCCTCCTCACTAGCAAATGCCTCTCCCACCCACACACCAGGGCAGCCCCTGACTTCGCTGCCCCCAGAGAACCTGTGCTATGCTCATCTATGGCCTTCGTGACATGCTGAGGTGGACCCCCCAGTGTTCCTTGGTGGAAGTCCTAACCCCTAATGTCTCAGCATGTGACTCACTGGAAGGTGGGGTCTTCAGAGGTCATGGAGTTAAGAAGAGGTCTTGAGCCAGGACCTCCTCTGAGAGGAGGAGACTTGGACCCCCTGTGACAACAGAGGAAGAATATGGCCATCAAGAAGTCAAAAGAGGCCTCAGAAGAAACCACCCCACTGACTCCTTGCCTTCTAGCTCCCAGAACCTTGAGAACCTGAATTTCTCTTTTTTTGTTGAGACTAGGTCTCGCTATTTTTTGCCTGTGGGACCGCAGGCTCTTGTTGCGCGGGGTACCACAGATTCAAGCAATCCCCAGCCTCAGCTTCCCATGTAGCTGGGATTACAGGCGTGCGCCACCACATCCAGCTACTTTTTTGGAACTAGGTCTCGCTACGGGCCCCAGGTGGGACTCGAACCGCGATCCCTAGCCCCGGCCGCTTCATAGGCTGAAGCTTACAGGCATGAGCCACCGTGCCCGGCTGAGAACCTGAATTTCTGTTGTAGCAGTCAGTGCACTGCTCTGTCGAGATGGTGCAGGCACAGGATGCAGCCACCTGTGGCCATGCTGCCCACTGACCCAGCCCTGAGCCTGCTGCGCTGTGACTACCCACTAGACCAGAGGGCTGGCCTGCCTGATTCATACCTGAGCCCAGCATCCCCAGTACCAAAGAACAGGCTACAAATGTTTGCCCAGCATCCCTCCTGCAGCTCTCTGACTGGTGCTTGTCCCGTCGCCCTCCAGCCATGTAACCAGCATTCCGGAGGCCTCAGCGGGGGCTGGCCCTCTGCCTGGGACGCTGTGCCCACTCTGCCAAGCCAGCTCCTCCTCCTGCAGCACTGTCTTCCTGAGGGCTCCATCAGGTCTCTCTGCACTTCCACCACCTTCCCGACCCGGTGCCTTCTCCTGTCACTCTCCTAGAGGCTGTGGCCCCTGGGCCCCAGCATGTTGCCACATCAGATGAGGAGCCCCTCCGTGCAGGTCTGGCTCATCCCTGGGTCCCTACACGGTCCAGCACAGGCATGTGGGTCAGATGGAGGACAAGGGTGGCTCCCAGGCTCTGACCACCCCCTGCCGGCCTTTGCCTGGGTTCTTACCCCTCCGGAGGTGGCCTCTGCTGTCTCTACAAGCAAGCTTGCTCCTCTTTCTGGCCAGTGCACACATCACTTCCACCATGAGTGCTCCCCAGCTCCCCAAAGGTCAGTGTAGCTTCCGTCTACGCTCCCTGCCCCCTCCAGGACTCCCTGAGCACTGAGGTGGTGACCCTCCTGCACCGGGCTGTGGGTTCCGGGGTGCCCAGGCCCAGAGCCCACACTGCACGGGCTGGCCCTGTGTCTTTTTTTGTTTGTTCTACTGAAAATGGGATTAAATTATTAAATAATTTGTTTATATATAAATTTCACATCTTTGTAATCCCCAGAGTTCGTCCACCACCTTCCCTCCTTGACCATTTCCACCCTCTCCTACTCCCCCCCTCCCCTGAGCTCCCAGGCCCTGTGTCTTTGGAATGAATGAACTTGGAAGAAAACCCCCAAACAATGTCAAGTTCATGTCTCCAGCAGGAGACACAAAAGACACAAAAGAGATTTGGGCAAGAAATTTCCACCACTTTGCTTCCCTCATTCTCCCTACTTCTCCCCCGACCTGCACTCCTGCTGCCTTAAGCTGGGCTTCAAACAAAACAGTCATGACTGCCCTCCACCTAGGAAGCTCCTGCTCTCTCCTCCCAGCCAGAGCCACAGAGTAGAGAAGCTTCTTCTCCAACCATCCCCAAGGATAGTTAGGGGACTCCATTGCCCTGTGGACCCCGAGCCTTCGTGGAGAGACCAGGGCATTGGCAACCCCGGCTAAAGGCCCACTGAGGCCACACACCAGCCTAGGTAGGGCCTTTCTCCTGACTCCTGAGAAATACCTCTGCCTATTCACACCTAGAGACTCTGATTTCCCTGGCACCAGGTGCAACCTGGCAACTCAGATTTTTGAAAGTGCCTCCCCCCCCCAGGTGATTCTAATATGCTCCAGCCCCATCAGACAGAACATTTCCTTGTAACTTGTCATCCCCACCCTTCTCTCACCCTGCAAAGTGTAACTTTAGAGGAGCGGGCAGGGAAAAGCCCACAGTAACCCCACCCCAGGGTTGCCCAGGCCTCTAGGCCCCACTCCCTTGCCTGACTGCCCCAAGCTTGGGACTCTAGTCCCCGCTGCCCTCCCCACCCCTCCCTGAGCCCTCCCTGCCTGGACTTTCACTTCTCCTCTGCATTTCCCCCAGCCGGTTTTAGCAGACTTGGGCAGCTTCTCGTTAGCACTTACCGAAAACGGGACTAAATTTAGAGGGCCTGAGGACTGCCCCTCACCCCTCCTGGCCCCGCTTGTCCCCTGGGTCCCCTGCGTCCCTTGCCTCCACAGCCCGCTTCAATAAAGGCTATGGCCTGGGAGCCCCTGTGGGCTGGGCCTGCATTGCCGGGAACCTCTGTGGGCCCAGCTGGCCCAAGCCCCAGGAGCAGCACCTCATACACCCCCAAGCCCACAGCTGTCCTCAGGGTGGTCCCAAGGGAGCCAGCACTTCTGAGCTGTCAGGAGGGGGAGGATGGAGATCCGGGCAGCAGACACAACAAGAGAGGTGAGGTGGCTCCACAGCTGTGCTGACAACAGGCATAAGCTGCCACCCCCCACACATGCTACAGCCATAGCAGACACCCCAGCACCAATAGAGACCTGCAGACACACACATGTCAGTGTGCACTGGGCCCAGTGGAGCATCTGCAGGTAGAGGCACATGCTCAGGCATGAGCAGATAAGCAAAACACACACCCAACACATATGACATACTCAGACCTGCACACCCTCACGCCCCACGGTCACTCAAAGACAGATGGAAACAAGTCTGCATGCACACATACCCCAGACTCACTCAAACAGATGGCCACAAGAGTGCACACACACACACTGGAGTCGCTCACGGACATTGGGGTACACATAGAATCGCAAGGCATTCAGTCTGTCACCCAGACACACACATTCACACTCAGGTCACTCAGGAACAGAGTCACAATGCACACACACACAAAACTGGGCACGGTGGCTTATGCCAGTAAACTTCAGCCTATGAAGCAGCTGGGGCTAGGGATCGCGGTTCAAGTCCCATTCAGGGCAACACCGTGAGACCAAAAAAATAGCTGGGCCTGGTGGTGTGCACCTGTAATCCCAGCTACCTGGAAAGCTGAGGCTAGGGATCACTCGAGTCCGTGGTATCCCGGGCAAGGTGAACCTGCAGTTCCATGGGCAAATAGTGAGACCTAGTCTCAAAAAAAACCAGAAACAAGCAAACAAACAACAACAAAAAAACAATGCACACACACAGATGCATGCTCTGTGAGGATGCCTAGAGTCACCTCCTGGGAGATGGCCAGGGCAAACCCCTGAACCCAATTCACAGGTACAACCAGGGAGGACAAGTGATTTGCCCAAGGTCACATGATGCGGTAGTTCAAGTTCAGGTGGGAGAATCAGGAGGCTTCCCAGGCAGGGGCTGTTGTGTGAGAACTCCCAAGCTGAGGGGTTCACCCAGAACCTGCCAGAGATGTGCCCCCTTTTCAGCCCCAGACACACACACATTGATGAGGCAGGTGGAGTGGGTAGCAAGCATATGTAGGCCTATGGACTCCATGTCTACACAGTACACACACACAGATGCACACATAGTCACCTCAGTGAATAAAGACATGCCATCCTGCGAATCATCTTCCTCCCACCAACCACCAACCTCCCTCGACTTGCTCACTCCTGCGCATCTTTCACATCTCAGCCCAGACATACATCCCCACCAGGAAGAAGGGAGCACATCTTCTGGGCTTCTACAGTCCCTAGTGTCTCCCTCACCCTGGCCCTGACCCCTGTGCTTGTGCCTCCTCTGTTGTCAGATTTGAGGTCTGTTCCTCCCGCCTTGGAGTTGGGAGACCCTCCACAGGAAGGCAGGCCTGAAGTCAACTTTGTCATTTATGTTTCCATCACCCAGCACAGAGCTCCAGGTTGAAGGCACATGAGGACGCCTGGCACACCCCCAACCAAGATTCACCCACACACCTCTACAGAGGACCTGGGCCCATGCCACACCACCATGAACCCTTCCCAGAGCACTGCCGTGTGCCCAGAGCTGTTAGACATTTACACACATCACCCTGTTAGCTTTCCCATCAACATCTCAAGGATAATTATCGTTAGGCAAAGAAAGACCCATACATCAAGGCCTTGACACCCACAAACCAGCTTGTATGGGACCTGGCACATAAATGTTCACTGGGTTCACTGACATTTGGTGAAAGCAGCTGATGAGCACATACACAAGTAATCTCCAGCCAGCGGTAAGTGCCATGAAGAAAAGACAAAGCAGGGTGAGAGCACTGGGAGTGATGGAACTAGCTGCCAGTCCAGATGAGATCAGGGAAGGCCTCCTTGAGGAGGTGACATCTGAGGCAAATGAAGTGAAGAAGTGGGCCAAGAGATCAGTCCCAAGGCTGTCCTTACATGCCCTGTACAGGCCCTCACACACATGACAGTCTCGCTGGGAAGACTCAGAACTACTGCACTCTCACACATGCACAGAAAATCAGGTCTGCAGCCCCTATGCAGTCTCCAACCACCCACCCCCACCTCCCCGCCACCCTCCAGCTCCTATCTCCCACCCACAGGTAAGGCCTCCAGGTAATCACCCTCAGAACTGGGCAGCAGAGATCTGGAGAAGAGAGCAGAAGCCCTCTGCCCTCCCCCACTGCTGGTGTAGAAGTGGAGGGTAGAGACAGAGGGAGCAGGACCCATGGTGAGAAGAGGGGGAACTTGGGAAAAGCAGAGGGGAAGGACAAAGGAGCCACTGAGGAAGGTCAGGGCTGCCAGTGAGCACGCAGGGAAGACCTGGAGGATCCGCCTATCCTCCCTGGTGGTGGCGCCAGCCCCAACCCCTTACCTGGAGCCCCCATGCTGGAGTGAACCATGCTGCCAGCCCCACGGGGCTGGGGGAACAACTGTGTCATCTCCCCGCCCTATCTTGGGGGCCAAGCCCTCTTTGCCGGAAGTCACCCAGGGAGGAAACCACAGGATCCGCCCCCTTCGGAAAGGAAAATACCCTGGCCCCAAGGCCCACCCCGGCAGGCAGTGGACCCCAAATCATGTGCGTTTGGGGGCAGTAGTGGGGCAGAGAAGAGGCACATGAAAGAACAGACTCCTAGTTTGTGGCTTCAGGGGGTGCCTGTGCGCCTGTCACCTCCACCAGCAGATGCCTCTCTAGCAAGGCAAGTGGGTCTGAAAAAGCAGGTGGGCCTATAACAACAATAAAACACCGGCTATACGTTTTGGGGACTTCTTCCCAAGGCCAGGCCCTGCACCTCCCACTAGAAAGGTGTCACCTCTTGAGGGGATCACTGTTTCCTGAGTTTTGAAGACTAAAAGATGAAAGATCCGAGAAGCGAGAAGCGAGGTGGTCTCCTCAAGGGTTCGATGCCAGAAGCGTCTGAGCCTAGAAGCCAGGCAGGAGGAGACACAGGCAGCCTGTGGTGTCTCAAGAGCCTGTGGGGCAGGGGGAGGGAGGAGACCCCTGCTGCACACCTGTGCGCAGGTGAGTCGTTCGAGGCCATCACTGAGAGGACGCAGTGCCCGTGGGCAGTGGCAGTGCGGGGGCGACAGGCCCGGCCTCGGCCAGGAGCAATGAGAATTCAGCCTGGGGGTAAACGCGGTCGTCTGAGACTGCTCGCAAGGAGGGGGGCCTCAGGTTCCCAGGCGGCGAGGCTCCTGCCCAGTGCTTCCCTCGGCGCCCGCCAGAGGGCGACAGCGCCCAGTCAATGGGCGGGAGGGCGGGGCCGGCCGCGGAGGAGGGCGTCCCTCCCTCCACTCCCTCCACTCCTTCCTCGCGCCCCCCCCCTCCCCGCACACCTGCGAGGGTCACACAAAGGCGCAGGACTCCCTGCGTACAGCGGCGCAGACAAAGGCACGGCCCAGCCTCCTGCCCTGTCCCTCCTCTAGACAGGTGCCTGATCCCCAGCATCTCCAAACAGTCTGCCAGCCCCCTGGGCCGCGCCGGACTCCCTGTATCCCGTGCCACGGGACCCCAAAGTGCACACACACACACACCCCACGAATGCCTGGACTCACACACACGCACTCGAGCATTTCCACACGTGGACTCCGGCACTTCGCACATGTGCACAGGCAGACACGCAGGAACCCCCTCTCAGCATGGGCCCCAACACCAGCCTTCCTACCCACCGCGGTCACTCCTGCATGGATACCTCTACACCTTCACAGGGACCCATGGGCACAAGGGCACACGGACACGTGTGTGCCCGCGCTCACACTCAGGCACACCTACAGGAGTACCCTCCCTGCCTACTCTGCAAGGGCCTCCTCCCTCCCCCACGCCCAGGCAGCAGGCCTGCTCCACTCCAATGGCCAGCGCCCTCACATCTGCACAGAGGGGACAGCACCCGGCCATCGCACGCCACCACATCCTGTATCGTGAAGGCTGTTTTCCTGAGGCCACCCAGATACTACATCGACTAGAGGACAACTCAGGCCTTTGGGGAGATGGGGCATGCTGGGGGAAGGGGCACCTGCCCTCCCCTCTTTTTCTGCCCAGATTCAGGTACTCTGGACAGCATCCTGGTGGCAGCAGCTATTAGACCCGTGTCTTGAAGCTGCATGGTTTGCCCAGTCAGCTCTATTTTGGCTTAGCATTTATGGTTTGGGGGCTTGGAAATGAGGGTCTTAGGACATTATGGGGGCCAGAACTCCACCAAACCACCTCCCAGCTCCACTGGTGACACTGTCATCACCATCTGTGTCAGGAGGCCGCTTCTGGATGTGAACCCCTGAGCCGGCCTTAACGGGGAGCCCACACATTTGGAATGTCAGCTTAGTGAGGACACTGGGAACAGCCCTCTGTCTCCTCCATGGGCTGGAACCGCCTCGCCCCTCTCGCCTCCCATGCAGGTTGCCTGTTGCTGCCTCAGGCAGACCAGAGCTGCTTCCCTGCGCTGCAGTCAGGGGGTCTTGAAGGAGAAAAGGCCTGAGCCTCCCACCTGCTGGAGAGACAGTTTGAGGCACGCGGGGTGGGTAGGGCCTGGTAGTCAGAAGCCGGGAGGCCCCGGGTCAGGCGAAGATGGTGGCCTCTGGGCTGGAGGAGCCACCTCAAGCCGTGTTGAACAAGGCAGGTGGGGCAGGTAGCCAGGGAGCAGCGGGGGGCCATGCAGGGTGTGGGGAGCCTGGGAGGGAGGCGGCAGGGGAGGCCAGGCCGGGCTCAGGGCTGAGCGGTAATTAAAGGAGACGTAGGGGGCTCCCCAGGGCCAGTGGGGCTGGTAACTGACACGCGGGCCCCATTGCTCCGCTCATATTTCTCACCGGATCGATACGTTTGACTCCCGACAAGACAATAATCGCTTGTACGCGGCTGGCGAGTCGATCAAATACATTATTAGAGCGAGGTCCCCCGGGGGCCCGGCGGGGGAGTGGTGGTGGGGGGAGCAGCCAGCCCACCGGGGACAGTAGAGCGGGATTCTTCACCCCTGGGGGCCCCCCAGCTGTGGCTTCTTCCTCTCAGCTGCCCCTGGGGACCCTCCCAGTGGCTTGGTTCCCCAGCCTCTTTCTGGACTCCCACTGTCTCAGGCAACCTCTCCACTCAGCCTCCCACCACGTCCCCACTCTCCCTGGGAACCTCCAGTGTCTTTCCCCATATGCGCTGCATCTTCTGTAGGGTATAGGGGCTCGGAGAGGTCCCTGCGGGCCCCCAGCATGGCAGGAAGGAGATGAATTGCAGGCCACAGAGTCAATGGCGGGGCCTGGAGAAGAACTTGGGCCTAAAATCCATGGCAACCAAGCGCCCTCCTGTCTGCCTTCTACATACGGCCTCCATACAGCCGGGACCAGGACAGCCTCTAGGGGGTCAAGGAAAGCAGGATCAGGGTGGCAGACAGGCAGACGGACGAAGGGGTGTCCAGCTGGTCCCACTGCAGGGCTGTGTGGTCCCCTGAAGGGCCTTTGCTACTCTCAAACCAAACCCAGCCAGCCAGCTGCCAGCCTTGGGATGGCACACCGTGTGGCTGCTGGGCTCCAGTCTCTGCCTCCTGTTGGTGCCCCTCAAACTGCGTCTGTGGCCTGAGGTCAAGGCCAAGCTCTAGCCACCACACATTCTGTTTCGGAGCTTCCCAGACAGACTTAGACTATTTCTTCTCCATCGTCATAATCATCCAGCAGCCGCTGCACTGTCAGTGCCAGTTGAACCAATGCATTTTTTTCTAATCTTTACAACAATTTAAGGAGGTAAATTACCAACCCCATTTTACTGGTGAATGGGAGCTCAGAGAGGTGAAGTCATTTACTCTACATCACACAGCATGTGGGTGGGGGAGTAGGAATTCAAACCCAGACCTATCATCCTCACAGTTTGCTTTCTCTCCTCTCTACCATGGGCCTCCTTAGTGCATGGCATTGTTCCCCGTCCCCAGTGGGCAGCAGGAAGTCACGCCCTGCTCATCCAGGAATATCAGATCTCCCCACAGCCCATAGCCCAACTCCTACAGCCCTTAAAGTCTGTACTAATGCCCACTCAATGCCTTTTGGCTGAAGGTGGGTCAACCCTTCTCCATTTCCTCCAACTCAGACATTTCCTATATGTCTCTTGGTGCTGAAATTGGGTTGGGGGCCCAGAGATGAGCTAAATCAAGGAATTCGTGGTCAGTGAGCAAGGCAGGGCTAAAACAAAGGCCCAAATATTCCATCCCCAAGTTGGCCAGTGCCCAGTAGACCCTTGATGGCACCCTGACATTGAAGAGCTCAAAAGTAGTGGTACAGAGCTGTCAATTATACCTCAGTCAAGCTGAAAATAAAAAACAAAAGCAGCCCTTCTTCCCGCCAGTGGGTTTATATAGCTTTTGGGGGGGGGGGGACACAAATTTGAAAAGTTAAGTAAATATGTAATTCCAAGACTAGGAAGAGGATGGTACCTGAGGTAAAGGGAGGTGGTTGGCATAGAGTACATGTGAGGAGGTGATGGCATTTACACAGGGTAAGGACTGTGGGGAAGAGCACTGCAGACGATGGGAACAGAGGGGGATGGTGGCTCTGAAGCATCAAGCAACATGGCAATTCCAGGAGTGGGAGCGTCTGATGTGGATCCTGCAGGGACACAGCAGGTGGGGTGGGGGACAGGTAGGCTGGCACAGGGCCTGTCAGTCATGTCAACATTCTGAACTTGACTCCGGTGCAGTGGGGCACCACTGTGAAGGCTGTAGGCAGGCAGGCTCTGTGAACACTTTTCTGGATAATACTGGCTGATTGAAGGGTCAGAGTGTGACAGGGTCAGGCGTGAGGAAGTGGATAGTGTTCACGGGAGAGGTGAAGGGGGGCCACACTCAGGTTGGCAACAGGAGCATGAAATGGGACAGGTATCTCTAGAAGCAATGCTGAAAGTAGACCCAACAGGATCAGAAGAGGCGTGGTGGGCGAGGGAGGAGTCCAGAACGAGGCCCAGGAATGCCCAAAGAATGAGGGAAGGTATGCTTAAGCTAGGATGGGAAAGATATGGGTCTGATCCTCTCTTAGACTCTATGGAACCTGCTGAGTCCTCCCTGTGTGACTTTAAGCAAGTCGCTTAACCTCTCTGTGCTTCTGCTAGAATTGTCTACCCTGAGCTTGGATTTGATGTTGTAGGTAGAAGCCTTTTGAGTGGGGTGATCCACCAGGGACTGGTGTGAGGACAGGCTGGTGGGTGAAATCTGGGGGCAGGGTGACCAGTAAGGAGGCCAGGACAATGGTCAGACAACAGGGAAGGGAAAGACCATAAGGATGCAGCTAAGGATAGAAATTTGAGGGAGTGACCCTGGACTTTAGCAGCCTTGAAAATGGGAAGCTGGGCAGGGTGTCTGGATGCACACTGAGGTCACTGCTGATAGACGATGGGAAATGGAGCAGACTCGGGGAAGAGGTCAAGAAGAGGCATCACAGAATGAGCCAGGCCAGTGGGACAGGAAACCAGCAGATGCTTCATAAATTCACAGACTCCCACATTCTCTTTGCACCCCCCATGATAGTTTCCCAAATCCACTGGAATTCTGAGGAATTTGCTTCAAGTAAAAAGAAATCAAGAAGTACTGTGGTATGGTCAAAGAAAATAAAAGGTTGACCAAAGGCCAACCAGCTCTCCATTCTGAATCTAGGGACCCAGGGTCTACCCCTAGCACTCTAAGAGCCTCAGTTTCCCCATCTATATGTGGAAGGTGGCCTGGAGGAGTATTCTGAATTTGCCCCAGCTCTAGCATTCTGTTGGGGGCAAGATGGTCTGATGAATCAGCTGGCTGCTGAACCAACACAGAAAAAGAGAAAATGCATTTTAGGCGTATTCTAAGGAGGCTGAGTATACCCGTCCAGGTATACCTGAATCCTCACCTTTTTATAAGTATTCTTATTACCCTTATTTCAAAGCTGAGGCCCACAGTCAGCTAGCTCAGGGCAGACCCGGAGTCTCTCTAACCCCAAAGCCTGTGCAAACTATGTGGAATTCCAGATCCTCATCTTGGCTTGCAACATCCCTGACTGTAGGTCTTCTGAGAACAGGGTCCCCGGAGACCGCATCGCATATCCACCAAAGAAGCCAAAAATGCACATGCCTGGCCCTGGCCCTTCCCCTCCGATGATCCGCCCCCTAACCCAGAAGCCCCGCCCTTTTGCGGCTCCACCCACCACCTTGGGGCACCGCCCACCGTCAGCTGCACACTCGGCTGCAGCCGGGACTGTCAGCGTTGACTCTGCAGGCTCAAGGCCCAGTGTAGGGCGCTATCCGAAGGCTGAAATACAAATGTCCTAGTCCTCGATAGAGAAGCATTTTTGCCCAACCCCAAATCGTGGCTGCCTCCAGGACAAGCTAAACCCTAACCCCTGGGCTCCAGGTCCTCCCCTCTCCCAGAGAGGTCTAGCCCCACTGGAAGGAACCGTGCTTGACCCTACCTTGGGGTCTTTTACCTTGCTGACCCCTCCCCTCAAATACTCTGACCCTTGTGAAATATATATATATATATTTTTTAAGAGAAATACTGTATCCCATCTTTCTAGTCCTCTCATCCTGCAGAACCCAACTCAAAGGCCATTCCCCAAAGAGACCCTCGTTTGTCCCTCCACTCCATCACCCAGTTGTATTTTATCTGCACTCTCTCTAGAACTCAGTTACTGTCTATTTGTTTTACCTATTTCCTCCTCTGAAACATACTCTGGGAGCAACATCTTTTTTGCTTCATCAGCTCTAGTGTCCCCAGCACCTCAAACAGTGCCTGGCACCTAGCAGTGCCCAAACACTATATTAAATGAAGAAACCCCTCTAGGTTCCAGGACAAAGGTCAAGGCTCCAGGTCCAGGCAGATAGGAGTCCCTATCAACTTCTTTCCCCATTTTGCGATGAGCTCCCCTTCTTCCTCAGTTCAGCAATTTGGGTGTCCCTTCCCTTATCTGATGCAGAAATTCTACCCACCCCTACAGCCTCCACACATGGAATCCTCTGCTCACATCTATCTCTGGCAACCTTCTTGGACCACCCTAGAGGCTCCAGAGGCAGTGATGACGTCAGCCTGTCCACAGTTCCAGGAAGCATCCTGGGCCTCTGCACCCATCACACCATCCTGAACAACTTCCCAGGGAGTCTGCACCATGGGGCAGGGCCTGAGGATTTGGCTGGTTGATTCACTTGTTAGGAGTCAGGACTGAGCCAGCACAGTCAGGAATGTTTGCTGAACGAGGACACTGATCCCCACAGACAGGCGATCTTAGCAATAGTTTGGAAGTAAGACAATGAGAGTTTGGAAACTGGATCCTCCATTCACATGCTGTGTGACCGTGGGCAAGTAACTCCACCTCTCTGAACTCCAGGCTCTTCAGGTGTGAAATGGGGGCAGTAACATGGGCTGGCAGGAAGGTGCTTCATCTTAAATATAATAACCACCATGAGGCATAAGAAGTTCAAAAAGTAAATGAAAAGGCAGAATTGATGCCACCAACAGGACAGTGGTGAAGTTCATGGTGGTCTATACACCCTCAGGAATAGTTTGTTCTCATGACAGAGAATAGGACAGACCTAGGGAGATGGAGAGTTCTCCCAGACCCTGCTGAGTGTAAAAGCAACTTAATGACATTACATCTGGAGGATTTATACAACTTAATATCATTTAGGTATGTCAAAAAACACTCTATACGTTTTCCATGAGTGTGCAGGTATTGAGCGAGTGCAGAGGGAACTCTACAGGAAGGTAACTGATTAATGACTGTGACTTTTGGTGCGGGGAGCAGAACTTGGAAAGCAGAGGGGACCCAGAGGAGATTTTTTTTTTTTTTTTTTGAGAGAAGGCCTCGTTATTTTTGCCTGTGGAACTGCAGGCTCACATTGCCCGGGGTTCCACGGACTCAAGCAATCCCCAGTCTCAGCTTCCCAGGTAGCTGGGATTACAGGCCCATGCCACCATGCCCAGCTATTTTTTTGGAACTAGGTCTTGCTACGTTGTCCCAAGCGGGACTCGAACCGCGATCCCTGGTCCCCGCCACGGGTTCCTAGGCTACTGCTTACAGGCATGCGCCACCATGCCCAGCCCAGAGGGGATTTTAACCTTTTTTTTGTGATGGTTCTGGTACAGGTTTTTGTAGTAAGATTGTATTTATTTTTCGAATTTAAATTAGAATATGTTAACGGACATAAAGATCTAAGACTACAAAGGAACGCAAAGAAATGATTATCCCAAAAGTGAAAAGAGAGGTTACCTTCAGCGGGGAGGAGAAAGGACCTTTTGGGAAGGGACACACAGGGAGGGGTGGGGCCTCCCGGGTGCTGGCTGCCTTCTTTATCTGGGCCTAAGGGGTGACCACACAGATACCTGCTCGATAAAGTTTCATTAAACTGCACATTTATCATTCGTCCACACGCCTGCGCTTCCCGCTGGCCGGGGCTCATTTGCACTCCACGTCTCACTGTCGGCTCCACCCACCCCAATTCGCTGCCCGGAAGCCGACTTGAAGTGAAATCCCTATTCGGTAGGGTGCGCCCCACTGCTGCGGGCGCACGGCGGCGTAGCGGCCGCTGTCCAGGGTACTAACGGCCCAGGCTGGAAGACAGCTGGGAGGTTGATCAAACAAGTCAGCTTCAAAACTCCCTATCTAAGCAGGCACCCCTCAAGCTACGTGACCCAGCCCCTGGTCGCCTCTGTTACACCACTTCCCACCACTCTGCATCCCCTTGTTCACTTCCTCCATGCTGGCTGGTGTCCTCTTTCCACCAATCAAGCCCCAGTAACCTCAGAGCCTTTGCCCTTGCTCTTCCTGCCCCCTACCCCTGAAACATCTCTCCCCATATGTTCCCATGGCACATTGCATCACTTATTCCAATATTCTGCTTCAACATCCTCTTCATAGAGAGGTCTTTTTGATCACCTTACCTCACATAGCCTATCCTCTCTTCACCACTCTCCCCTTTACCATTTGCATTTTCTTTTAGTACTTTTCACTGTCTAACACTCAAGTTTCGTGTGTTGCATGCTTGTTATTATCTATCTTCCCCCACTTGAATGTTGTCACCCAGAGGATAGGGAGCGTGTCTATCTTGTTCTATTTTAGATTCTACCTTCCTGGTTAAAGGGCTCGAGGCACAAAATTGCCTCAGTCATAACGCTGGGTACCTGGTATACTCCCATCACTGGGCTGGGAAGGGTTCTCTTTCACTATTTATTTGATTATTTATTTAATTTATTATAAATAACGTGTTTGTGTGGTGTGAACCTGCCACTCAACATTCTGGTTAGGACTGTGGTAATAATCTCATTGGCTCCTGTTCACCCTGCACCCCAGCACTCACCACACAGGAGGCACTCAGTGAGTCAGTGTCCACTTGCTGAGGAAGAAGCGGAGAGGCCATGGTCTCCACACCCCACAGAGGGGAGCTAATGGGAGCATCTGATGGCCTGACCAGGGGGTAGACCAGGTGGAGAAGAAACCAAAGATCAGGCCTTCTGCTAAGTTCCCTGTTCTCCCTGGTGCCCTAGAGCCCTGCTCAACCTGGCCAGAAGCCTCTTCAATACAGTTCAGTTCTACGCCTTCACTGAGTGTCAGACCTGGTGCCAGGAGCCAAGGATACACAGGGTGTGTGAGTCCTGGCCATGCCTTGAGGAGTTCTCAAACCCCCTTGTGCCCAGCTATTATCAGAGGTAAACAGTGGTGCTCCAGGTCTTATCTACACAGGCCCATGCTCCCTGCTTTCCCTGCCTCATCTCTTGGCATCCTTCCAGTAACCCAATATGGCAGGTGCTATATTTCCACTCCCCTTTTCCAACAAGCACCCTGATATGGGTCAGGGTGGTGAAGGTCTGCTCAGAGCAGGAAGGGCCACATTGGTGCCAGCACCTGCCTCTCCATGCACCTGGGACACATGGGTGTTCATTCCTCTCCTCAAGAGGGTGAGAGGTCCTGCATCTCTGCAAAAGCAAATGAGCACAGTGCAGAGGTGTCGACTTTGGAGTTCCACGATCCATGCTTGGGTCCCAGCTGCAGAGTCCAGTGAGGCGTGGGCAGGGGGGGTTACTTGCCCATGAAGGACCTTGTTAAAGAAGACTTGCCTTTTTTTTAACTTTATGGTACACAGCACTGAATTCTGTTTTAATAAATCCTGAAATGACCTTGTAAACATCAGTTAATGTGTCATTTTGTTGTTATTGCTAAGAGCATGCATCTGTGACTCCACTTTGGCCTGACTTCATTCTTAGCCTACTGGGAGGCTTAAAAATTAGAAGTGGCCTGGGCCTGTTGTCGTCTCTCTGGGGCCTGCTGAGTCCTCCCTGTGTGACTCCAAGCAAGTCACTCAACCTCTCTGTTCTGCTGGAACTGTATGGTGTCTGATCCACCTTCCTGTGGGAGGTGCTCAACAAACATTAACTTAGAGGCACTGAACTCCATGGAATCAGGTTGGCCAAGATCACAGGACACAGTCCCTGCCACCATCGAACTCAAACCCTGAGCTCTGGACACCTGATGGAAAGGGAAGGCCCTGGGCAGACATGTAGGTTTTAGGAGACAAAACCATTTACAGAGCTGGGGAGAAGCTCCTGGTGGAGCTCGGGGACAAGTAATTGAGAATTCAAGAAGGAGCTTAGAAACTCTTCCTCTGATTTTTTTTTTTTTTTTTTGAGACTAGGTCTCGCTATTTTTGCCCATGGAACCGCAGGCTCACGTTGCCCGGGATACCACGGACTCAAGCAATCCCCAGCCTCAGCTTCCCAGCTGGGATTACAGGCGCACGCCACCACGCCCAGCTATTTTTTGGGACTAGGTCTCACTATGTTGCCCCGAGCAGGACTCAAACTGCGATCCCTAGCTCCAGCCACTTCATGGGCTGAAGCTTACAGGCACGAGTCACCGTGCCCTGCTTTGAATTTTTTTATTGTATCTACTCAACACTCTAGAGAGAACAGTTGTCAACATGCCCATTTTGCTGATGAGCAACCAGGTACTCAGCAAAGCTGGGACCACAGCATGGAAACAAGGTCAGCATCCAGGCACTTGCACTCCAAAGCCTCCCTCTGCCCTATTCTGCCTCTGCCTCAGACCCTTGCTTGTCTTCTCCCTTCAGTCTGGCAGGAAATCCTGGACTTGCTCCCGAGACCTCCTTCCCATCCACAGCCTCCCTGGACAGGAGCCATCAGCAGTAGCTTTTGCCAGTATCAAGTCATGGCCATGCCTGGGTGCGTACTGAACAGCACCCAGGGGTCCACACAGATTCTCCGAGGACACATGGCCAAGTTGGCTGTGAGGGGACCACTCACCCCCTGCACCTCCTTGGGAGTTTCCCATCAGAAAGCCCTTGGCTCACCTCCATGCAGGACCTCGGTCCAGCAGTAAACATCTCTTCCAGGCCCAATGCCAAACAGACACAAACCTGGCCTCTGCCTGTCAGCTGCTTCCCTTTGCCTCAAAGGATAAAGTAGCCACTGCCCTCGTGAGAGAGAAGCATGGGTGCTGGTGGGTGCGATCAGATCCTCTCTGCCTGACCAGTCCTGCAGCTTGGTAGGCAACTCCACTTCTCTGAGTCTTGACATCAGCATCAATTCCAAAGCATCCTCTGATTCCCCCACTCCCAGGCTGTCACCATCTCCAGCCTGGGTGACACTGGCAGCTTTCCTTCCTGCAGGTCTCCTATGCCTGACACCATAGTCTTGACTCTTCCGGTACCCCAAGAGAGGCTTTCTAAAAATAATCAGCCTCTGACACTCCCTTGCTTAAGACTCTTCAGGGTCCTCTCAATACCCGTGGGAATAAAGGCCACACTCCTTCACCCAGCCGACGGGTTCTGAGTGGTCTGGCTCCTGTCCACACCTCCCATCTTGTCCTCTATCATTCTTCCCTTCACCTACACTTTTGCAAGCCACACAGTACTTCATCCAAGCTCTTTCCAGCCCCAGGCCCTTTGCACATACTGTTTCCTCTGCCTGGAACACTTGCTACCTGGTTAAATCCCTCTCATCTTTCAAAGTTCAGCTTAAATGTCTTGCTCTTTCTTTGTGAACTCATTATTGTCTCTTTTTGGGGTGAATTTATCCCCAAATTCTGATTTTGCATTTAATTTATATTTATATTTTAGGCTCTGCATTCCCTCTAGACTGTCAACTCCACAAGAGTTTTGTCAACAAAACTGCATCACTTTTGTTCAATGCTTTGTCTCCAGTGTTAACGCAGGGCCTGCACACAAAAAATGCAGCAGGTCCACAGTGCCACAGTTAAACAGTCCTCAGAGGACATGTGACCAGGCAAAGCACTTGAGTCTTCTGAGCCTCAGTTTCCACTTCTGTAAAATCAAGATAATAATTCCTCCTTCACAGGGTGGCAATGAGGGTCCAATGAATATTGACAGGGTCTGGGGGGAGATGCTCTTCAAATATAAAAGTGTGAAAGGGCTATAATCTAGAGGGTGGGTGAAACTCGGAGAAGGCCACTGGACATTTCTCACATCCTTATCCTCCGACTCCTCAGAGGAGTGGTTATGACTCCAAAGAGGAAACTGGGGGCCAGAGAGGCGAAACCAGCTGCCTGTGGTATCACCACGTGTCCAAGGCAGAACAGGATTTGAGCCATCCTTACGGAAGCACGTTTCCCACACACCTCCAACACCACCTGACCCTGAGCAAGGGCCCTTAACAAACACGGGTGGGGCTGATGAAGAAGGCAAAGCACAGGTACCTAGGTCAATGGCAGCCCCAGCCCTGCCCCTCACAGATGGTCACCCCGGGGCTTCCTTTCCCTGGACCTCAGTGTCCCATCTGTCAAGTGGGACCATGGTCATACCACCACCTGTGGTGAACTCAGCAAGAGTGCACAGGCTAAGTGCTCAGCAGGTGATAAGGGACTCCCCATGCATGCCCAGTCATCAAGACGGGAAGTGGGAGCCAGTGAGGGGGTGCAAGGTCCTTAGCCCCTGCGTCTCTGCTGTCCGTCCCAAGACTGCTGGGTTTGGCCAGGCTCCCTGGGCCTCAACCAGAATCCCAGTCACCTCATCTGCCCCAGGTGCTGTCCCAGGGGCAGCACTCAGGCTCTCACTCAGGCTCACCCCAATCTCCCCCAAACACACAAACAATAGCCATAGAAATCACTCTCCTCTGGTAGAAGTTTCTTCACTAACCAGAAAACTATTATCAGAGGGTGATACAGAAAAACTCTTGACAGTGAAAAGGAGGAACTTAGCCACGTGACATGTGGCCAGGTACGTGTGTGTGTACTTTCTTATTAACAAGGAGCTCCTCACCTCCCTTCCAAGCTCAGTAACTGTAATACCTGTTGGGAGAGAATGTGGGCATTGTCCCAAAGTGGGGGTTATTGACTAGGCTGGTCACTAAATCTTAAATAAGGGGTAAGGGGTTGGAAAAGAAACCTGAGGTCACCTCAGAATCTTCCCCTAAGAGTCCCCCATCTGCTAACTTCCAGTCCACTCTGCCCAGAAATGTCTGAATACCCCAGTCAGTCTCAGACCGTCCTCCTCTCTCCTCCTCTGGTCTCACAGCACAGGCCCTCCCACCTCTGAGTCCAGACAGCGCTTGAACCCTGTCCACAAGAAAGCCACAGAATTAGGGACAAGTGACATGGGGGAGGCAGGACCTGGGGCTCATGCTCTGCACGGCTCCCTAACCCTGACCAGGTTCCTCTCAGCCCCGATGGAGAGGAAAGCAATGACCTCCTGCGCTTTCTCCAGCTTAGCTTCCTCTCACCAGGTCAACAAAAGCAGCTGGGAGAGTGGACAGGAGCCCTGAGACACCAAGGAGGGGCTATTGCACAGAAGGGTGAGTATACTCCCAGCAAGAGGACTTACCCCGGAGCCTGAGAGAACTCACACCTTCCAGCCAGAGGAGGGGCCAGCGGGAGTGAAAATCAAGTTTCAGGGCAGGCAAGTGACTTGAGCAAAGCCACATGCACAGAGACGGCCCAGCCCCACCAGCATTGAGTCTGCACGGGTGCACCCCCCCAGGCTCCCAAGAGGAAAGAGGAGAGGGGTTGAGACCTTTCCTCATGCATTCTGCTGACACTCCAAGGACCTGGGCCTTGGGAGAGGCGCTGGACCAAGAGAGCCATGGAAAGCAGGAGGCAGGGTGGGACAGGCCGGAGGGTAAGCACAAAGCAGGGTAGACAAAAAAGGGTTGTAGGGACAAGATGGCTGGGGGATATGTAGGTAGAATGGGGAGAGGGGAAGGGCCTCATACCCCAAGGCGAGGAGAAACAATAAAAAGGAGTCAAAGTCAAACAGGAGAGAGACAGACAGAGAGACAGACAGGCAAATGCAAGAGAGAGACAGAGACAGGGAAAGGGGAAAGAGACAAAGAAAAGAAGGGGGGAGCATGCTGGCGGGGCAACCAGGCCTTCTGTAAATTGCTTCCCAGCACCTGCCCTCCAGCACCTCACACTAGCATCCCGAGGGGTTTATGGTGCTGTCCCCAGTCCTGAAGGGGCCGTGCGGGCAGGGCTGAGGGAACATGAGAGGCTTCCAACCCAGCCCTATCTCTCTGCCCTGCATCCAGCTGCCTCACAGAGATAGAGGCCCGAGGTCAGTGTGGAGAGCTGGGCAGGTCCTGAGGTGACACGCTCGCTCGCTGGGGAGCCCCAACCTGTCTGGGGCAGGGGCCCAGGGCCCGCCCATCTGCCCCCACCTGTTCTTGTCCACTGTGGGCAGCGGGCAGGCGGCGTCTGCTCTCCTGCCTCTGCCCATGCCTCCCTCAACCTGTGGCCAGTGGTTCTCTGCCTGCCTACTCACCATCATCCTGTCCATCCCTGTGTCCCCCCCAGACCACTCAACCAGAGCCCACCTTTCTCCCTCCCATAGGTTTGAGGTTAAGGAGGGGAGCACAGCAGCCTAGATGGGGAGGGGGCCTGGTGGATTATCGAGGATGTGCAG
>PVHY01015284.1:0-36315 GCA_004024945.1 Uropsilus gracilis
GGTGGGTGGGTAGGGATATGCTCACCCTTCTTTTCTCTCCTGGAGATTCCCACCACCACTTCAACCTGCCCAATTGGCTCCATTCTCATAAGAAAAGAAAGCAAACTTCTCTTGGATTCACATCTCCTCCAGGTCTCCTCTTTATTGCTGTGAGTTCCTAAGAGGAACTGTCTACTCGACTTGGCTACTCACTGTATTCCCTTCCTATCCACCCTGGTGCCTCTACTGTCGGGTTTGGGCCAATGTTTCTCCTGCCAAGATGTAGGGTAAGTAACCTAGGATTTTTTTTTTTTTGAGACTAGGTCTCGCTATGTTGCCTGAGGTAGTCTGGATCTCACAGACTCAAGCGATCCCCAGCCTAAGCCTCCCAGGTAGCTGGGATTACAGGCACATGCCACCACACCTGGCTCCTTTTTTGAGACCAGGGCTCACTATGTTGCCTGGGGTAGTCTTGAACCCGAGAACTCAAGCAACCCCAGGCCTCTTGCCTCCCAGCGCTTGGACTACAGGTGCACGCCAGCATGCTTAAAAATCCTAGGCTTAACCTAGGATTTTTCCTCCAATAGCCTCTATGACCAGCACCTGTGGTATTGTGCCATGCCCCTGGGCCCAGTGGGTGTGTGCATGTGTGAGTGGGTACACCTGGGCCTGGGAGACAAGACTAAAAGGGCGGTGTCAGCATGGGAATAGGAGAGAAAGGGGGGACACCAGAGAGCCCAGAGAAAGAGCATGAAGATTCTTGGGGGTTTGGGGGACTTATGGACTTGCTCACCTCCCAGACCATCCCCTGCCCTGTCTGGTATGTCCATGTAACTGCTAGAGCCAATAAAGAACCTTCCCAGAACCTGATGCTTGCACTACAAATGGCATCACGAACAACAGCTTGGTTACATCGTAATTGGTGGCAAGGACTGGATGGTTCAGCGCAGAGAAGACACACTAAGTGGCAGAAGTCGTCAGACAGCTCTGCAAAAGGAGTCAAGGATGACGCTGGAGACACCGCCGTGCACAGAAAGTAGACAAAGTCTGAGAGCTGCACGACGGACAGACCTAGTGTGGAGGAGATGGCTGGTTAGGACCAGCTAACTATTCCTGAGGCAGACTAGTCAGGAAAGAGGACCCCACCCATCTTTCAAAGCTCACCTAGTAATAATACAGATAAAACCGATAGACTTAGCCAAACTTGTGCCAGATGGGTGGGGAGAGGAGGAGACTCTGGGAGGTTGGTACATCTATGGCACCCTGGGGATGGATGGATTATTTGCACACCCCAGGAGAATCAAGGGGTAGCTCGTGGGCCTCGGTGGTCAAAGCCACCTTCTGTGCTGTCTGGTTCACTTAGAGCCACAGTGGGCGGCTGTGCCCCATCAGCTGGGAGCTGCGTGGACACAGCCCAGAGTGGTAATGGCTCTCAATCATGAGAGTGGGGGTGGGGCAGCTGTGAGAGCATTCCTAGGTTGACTGAAAGAGGAAGACTTCAGCCCATGTAGCCATGATGGAGGTGTGTACAAAGCCAGCTTGGGTAAGGCAAAAAGCTGGTGCCAAGTTCCAGAAAGTCCTGAGTAGTTGTTAAGCAGCTGAAGAGGATACTAGAGGAAGCAAATCTCTTAAACTCACCTGTGGGTGATGCCTTGCTCACTTTTGAAGTGGTTGAGATAACAAGGGGCATGGGGGGGGGGGAACATGGTTTGTGGTGGAGACCACAACTGGAGTGGGGATTAGGGAGAGGCCACATGTGGAGCTTGCTCTCCAGAGGCCCCAGTCTGAGTGCATGTACAGAGGGTTGGCCCAGTATAGGAGGCTGCTTGTCACCGTGGCAGTTGGGTGATAGCGGTAAGAGTACTCTGGGGACTGAGCGAAGTGTATGGTGCATCCTGGAGGTGGGATGTGTTACATGGCTTGTGCAGACCACAGCCAGCGAAGGCCGGAAAGCTTAATGGCTCCTGGAGAGTGATGGTAGCTTGCTGGGAGTAGAAGAGAGTTCCTGTTGAGTGCTCCAGTGGCTTTCAGTAGCAGATGTGGCAGATTGTCTGCTAGGTGCCAGGCCTTTTTGTCTTCACTTCTAGGTTAGTAGTCCACCTTACTGGACTGGGCTCATTTGTACTTAGTTGCATTCTGTTCACTTCTGCTGGTCATGGCTATAGTTTTCCACATCTGCTAAGGGAAACATGTGGAAAAATACTACCCAGATTGTGCAGTGAGAAGGGAAAAACCCTGAGAGGGTGGATTGTAGGGTAAATGAGTTAGTCAGGCTTTTTCCTCCATTAGCCTCTATGACCAGTGTCTATGGTACTGTACCTTTCCCATGATTGTGGATGCTCCTCGGCCCAGTGAGTGTGTGCCTCTGTGAGTAGGCACATTTGGGCCTGGGAAAAAAGGCTAAAAGGGTGGCATCAGCATGGGATGAGGGAGCACAGGAATAGAAAACAAGAGAATACCAGAGAAAGGGGTGAAGATTCCCAGGGAGCTGGGGGCCTTGCTTGCCTGCCTCATGACCTTGCCCTGCCTGATAGGTCTGTGTAACTGCTAGAACCAGTAAAGAACCTACCCAGAGCCTGATGCTTGCACCATAAATGGCATCACAAATAGAATGGTGACATTACAAACAGAATGGCTGCATTACTCAAGGTTATCAGGGAATTCTGGGGACCATATCCAAGCCCTATAGCTCTGGAACTACTGGCCTGCATGCCTGTTTCTTTCCTTGTCTCCAATGCTGCAAGTTCTGGATTTGCTCCCCCTTTAGGACCCATGGTCTCTCAGCTAGCCCCTAAAATTGCAACAATCCCCTTCCTCTTTTGCCAAACTCAGCTTTTGCTGCTTCTGCCAGCCCTCCCTAAACCAGAGGTTCTCAGTCCCGGCTGTGCACTAGCATCATCGGCGAAGTTCCATAAATGCTGATGCCCAAGTCAATTGAGTCTGAGCCCCAGGAAGGGGCAGGGTTGGTGTTTTCTTAAAGTTCCAGGGTGTCCAGTTTGATGTCCAGTTTGCCTCTGGGCCTGACCCACAACCCTCTCTTGAGCCCCAGCAGCTAGTGTGGCAGCTCCACCTGGTGGCTATCTCGGGTCATGAGGCAGGGTGGAAAGAGAAACTGGTGAGTTTATTAAAGAAGTGGCTACAGCTGGTTCAAGGGTTCTGCTGCCTCCATAAGTTCGCTGGTCTTCTAATCAAACGGCAACCTCTTTATGCTCTGCAAGATTTTGAGAATCTTGCTACAATTATTTCCAATTGACATTATTTCCAATTGACAGAGGTGGAGAGACTAAAGGCACAAACTTGCACAAGAAGATGCAGGTAGCAGGAGCAGAGTGAGCACTAGAAATTCTAGGGTTATAGTCTGACTCGATTGCCTATACTTGAAACCAATGTGCTGGCTGCAGTGAGGCTGCTGCCTTAGTGGGGGACCATGGGTGGCAGGGCGACTCTGTGGGTGAACACACGGTGTCCTAAGGACAGTCAAGCAGATGAATCACAAGATTCACTAGCCAGTTTCATTTGCTGCTGCTTTTACCTTCCTGTTCTTAAGTGCTTTTCCTCAAGACCAAGGCAGTTTTCCATTTTACCCAGACCCAACCCCAGCATAAACAGTCCACGTTAACCAGGTATAACGTTTTTTTGGCAGTTGGAGTCAAAAGTTCCTAAGCTGTGCTGCAATCTGGTAAGCAGTTCCTCCCAGTGACTGTATTAGGAAAATGAACCAGATTGAGCTAGCCTCCTAGTTGCAATGGTTCAAACATTGGCTCCAGACTGCCTTCTGGAATGTTCTTCCCAGACTCTATTCTCCTATTCCTGCAGCAGCAGTTCTACCTCTCCAGCTGCTGAAATCAGAACCCGGGGGGAACTGTCTTCGTCCCTTTTCCTTTCTCACTCCATATACAATCAACTTTTACTAAGTCCCATCGATTCCAACTCCCAAATATATTAACTGGTCCTCTACACTGCTGCCCACTCCCCTGGTCCAGCGGCTACCCTGGTCCTGTCCTTGATTCAAGCTCTTTGCTATCTCTCCCTTCCACTCAAAAGGGTGATGTTTAAAAAGACAAATCTAACGCTGCCACTCTGCTAACGAATAGTAAAAGTAACTTTGGGGAAAAGCCTAAATGCTCAACCTGCCCGAACCTCCTCCCGGCAGTCCTCCGTGTCTCAGCTCAGCAACGCAGGCCTTCCAGATTCTTCAAGGAAGAGTGTTTTGTATAAGCCACAATTTGTTTATCCATCACAGACACTTGGGCTCCTTCACCTTCTTACCCCCCTCTTTAAATGCCCTAGTCTAGAGCACCAACTCACTCTACCTGGATGAATCATTTTCAGATCTTAGCTCAAATGCTGGAGACCCCTCTCGCCGTAGACCCACGGTCCATTTCCCTTCCTTCGACTCAGGGACCCAAGATAGGTTTATGTAGCCCGCACAGCTCGGGTGTTGGACCAGGAACAGGCCGGAGGCGACCCCAGACGTGTAGCAGCGCCCAGGTGCGCTTAGTGGACTCTGTCGCCCCCTGGCGGCAGAAGCAGACTCGGTGCACTGGTTCCTGGGCGGGCCAGGCCGAGCTGAGGGCCCTGCCACCCACCTGGCTTTCTAAGCAGTATTAGAAGAATCCCACTATTCACGGCCAGGAGAGGGCGAGCCTGGCTCTGGACCAGGTTCCTCGGTGCTGTGCCGGCTTGGACACACTCCCCAGGGGTAAGCAGTTGGGGCTTGGCAGGGTCAGTGGTCAGAGGTAGCTGGGCACAAATCCTCTGTGCAACCTGTGCAAGTCACCTTTGTTCTTTCAATCAAGGGTGGTTCACCTTCTTTTCCCAGTCAGGCTCGAATACAGGTTGGGGGTACTGAGTGAATAAAAAAACAAAAAACAAACAAAAACAAAACCCCAAACCAAAACAAAACCAGAAAACAAAAAACCCTGTTTTGTTTGCTTGGAGCTTACAGTCTGGTGTAGGGAGACTGAGAATAAGCAGGTTTTTAAATAGTACGTTTTAGTGATAATTCCTTAGGAGAAACGTAAGCAGGAAAGATGATAAGAAGTATATGAAAGAGATGGCAATTTTACCTCCATAGTCTGGGAAGGTTTCCTTGAGAGAGGTAGTCAGTAAAAGCCCAAAGAAAGCTCGAAGATGAAAGATGCCATACCCATGTGGAGAAGGGCTTCCTAGGTAGCACCCAAAGCAAAGGAAAAGTTGTGTTTTAGGGATTCAAATATGCCACGCGCTGGAGGCCAATGGGGGGAGCAGTGTGGTGAGACACACTTTTTTTTTGTTCTTCAGGTTACAACCTCTGTGTTATTATTATTTCCCCCTCCCTCCTCCCTCTGGTGCCCCTTCCATTCTCTCAAACCCCACTCTTTGTTGTTTATTACCTGTGCTGAGTCCATTAGTCTCTTTCCTACATTAGTGTCTTTTCTCTGGGTGAGGGACTGCGTTGTTGGGTCCAGGCGAACCTTGCTGTTAGATTTTCAGTCTTAAGTTTGCGTTGGCTGTCCAGGTTATATTCGTTTGTGATCTGTCCATGTTTTCTTGCTGCAGGCCGTCCTCTCCAAACCAATCCCATCTCCATTGCTTTGCTGCTTTTCCTTATGGCTCTGGTGTCAGACTTAGGGGGTCTCGCCCCCAGCCAGTGTTGGTCAAGAAGTTTCTCTGTGAGTTCAGGCTTCTGCGAGTGGCCTTTGAAGATCATCTCCTCTGCTTCAGTTTGCAGTTTTGATGTGGGGCCCATTATCCCCTCTTTGGTCATCCTTTCCTCTCCCGTAATGAGCAGAGGGTGTGTTGCTCTCCTTGAATCTATCTCCAAATTGAAGTCCCGGGTTTTGGCCAGGCGAGCGTAGAAGAGCGCATGGTGACATCGTGTCTCTATGGTTGTTTTTCTGGTTTTACATATACCGGTTCCTTGCTTGTCCATCGGCTGTGTCCAGCTCAGGCCTGTGGGCTGGACTTTTGCCTGGCCCCTCACCCGTTCTATGTTGGGGTTGGCGTTGCGCGTATTCTGGTTCCTCTAAAGTTTAGCTGTAGTAAGAAGTAAGAGAGAGATGGAAGGGCGCCCCCCTTGCCCGCGTGCTGGAAGCTCCCAGCGCGGGGGTGGGCTGACCCGACCACCATGCACCCTTCCATGCCCCTGGCTTCCAGGGCCTGGGGGCTACCCGGCACTGCCCAGGCCGGCTGCAAGTGCCTGCCTGTCAGCAGCCGCTTACTGGTGGGTGGGGCCTCCTCTCCCCACCCCGTCCCCCCCTCCTGGGGGACTCACCTGAGAGGCCTGACCCCACTCGCTCCCTGCTGGCAAGGGAGCCCAGGAGCCAGGAGCCAGGACCCGGGCCGCAGGCAGCCGCCTATCTTGAGAGACACCCTTTTGAGGAGGCAGGCAAGGAAGAAGGCTAAGAGGTCTGATTGGTAAACAGTTTCCCAACTGCTGCCACAAGAGACAAGAAAGGAGTCCAGGAACCAGTTAGAGGTCATTATACTGACAAGAGATGGGTGGTGATGGTGGTGGTGGAGGGGGGAGAGGAGCTGGACTCAGACCTAAGTTACATACGGCTGTTCAGTTTTCTTGATCACCATTGAAGACACTTTCCTTTCTCCATTGTATACTTTTACCCATTTGTCAGAAACTGTCCATATAAGTGTACAGTTATTCTCAATTATATTCTATTGAACTGTGTCTATGTTTAGGCCAATAACATACTGTTTTGACTTCTTTAGCTTTGTAGTACAGTTGGAAGTCTGGGAAAACGCTACCTCTATTCTTTTCTGTCAGGATTGCCGTGGCCGATCAGTGTCTTTTGTGGATCCATGTAAAAATTAGTAATCTTTGTTTACTTTCCCTGTATAATGCCACTGAAATTTTGATAGGGATTGTATTTAATATGGACATGTATATATATATTCCTTTGTTATCCACAAATTCCATCCACCTTCTGCATCAGTCTTTCCAGTTGGGATAACTCTCCTGCCTTCCTATAGCATTTCCTTTAGTGGATATCTGTATCAAAATGAACTGTTTTTTTTTTTTTTTTTGAGACTAGGTCTAGCAATTTTTGCCTGGGGAACCACAGGTTCACGTTGCCCAGGAACCACAGACTCTAGCAGTCCCCAGCCTCAGCTTCCCAGGTAGCTGGGATTACGCCCAGCTATTTTTTGGGACTAGGTCTCGCTATGTTGCCCAGTGGGGTCTCAAACCCACGGACTCAAGCGATTCCAGTCTCAGCTGTGCTTCAAAGGCTTGCGCTTAAAGGAACGCACCACCGTGCCCAGCTGAACTCTGTTTTTTTTGCCCAAAAGTTTTGAGTTTATAGTCATTCTTAAAAGATATATTTTTCTCTGTCTGGAATTCTAAGTTTTAAATGTTCTTTCAGTTCATTGGAGTCATCATTTCACTTTTCTGCTCTGTGTGTGTAGGCATTTGTATGCACATGTTACTGAGAAGTGAACTCAGTATAAGGAATCTGTTTTTCTTATCCAGATGGCATGTAAGATTTTTCTCTGTGTTTTTAGTTTTCTGTTATTTCCTATGATCTATTGAGATGTAAACTTCTTATTGACCATTTAATATTGATCAGGAATTCTGAGGGCATGGTGAATGAGTTTTAGGAGTTGGGGTGGATTGTGAGATAGGATCCGCTCAAGGAATGTATAATGTTTATAGGGGGCTAACCTGGAATTCCAGTTTTGAGCCTCAGTTGATAGTTCTATCAAAGTGGGTTGATTATATTTATTTTGAATTTTTGCATTCACTTAGTAAACAGCTGTTGAGCGTTCAGTAGGTGCCAGACCTTAACCTGTGAGTGGAGACATAAAGATGAGCCTCTGCTTTTAAGACTCTTCCAGACATTTGGGAAGCAGATGAATAAACAGGCACGTGTGATGGGGAAGAGCGATTGGCTGTTGCAGCCAAAGTTAGTACAAAGATGGTTAAGTTCCATATTGGGTTAGGCGTGTGGGTAATAAAGTCTTCCTGGTTGGTGGAGCTTGTTATCTTAAAGGATGAGTAAATTTTCACTCTGGAGAGAAGTGTTCCTAGGAGAGGAAAAAGCATGAGCAAGACCTGGGAGGCAGGGAATAAGCGGTTCAGAGGTCTTGCTGATTGGTTCTGTTGGGGGTTTGGAACGTTTCTGTTTTAGATCTTATTCTTGGATTGCTAGTGACTTGCAAGAATCTCACACAACTGCTGAGTGTGGGGTTGGGAGTGACAAGAAGACACCCACCCCCTCTTTTTCCAGCCTCCCTGACTCCCTCCATGCAGCATGGATCATGTCAGTCCAGTCGCCTGACACATAACTTATAAACTCACCTGAGATTATGTATTCTCTTTATTTCCATGAAAAACATCCTGGGGAAGGGTGCCAATTTGGCTGAAGTGGCCACACCTGGAGGTGTCTGACCTTGTTTGCTCTGCAAGAGCCAATAAAAGGCTTTTGCATTTGATTTTTATCTTTCATTGTGATAACACATACTGAACATTTACCATCTTACTCATTTTTTTTTTACCCAGTTCAGTGGAATTCATATTGTGTAACCATCACCACCATCCATTTTAGAATGTAAAAAAAAAAGTTGCTATTACCTTTATTGGTGGTGAGAAATGTAACTTATTTTAGCCTGATTTATCATTCACAACTTCCTCATGACCTAAATATACTAGAGTGAAATATTATTTCGACAATTCAGTTATGGTTCCTATTTATATATATCCAACAGCATTACAAATGGTTCAGTATAAACATTTAAAACAAAATTTAAAACAAAATTAATTTTCAAATAAATTTTGAATATAATAGGCACCACAGAATTGCAAAGTTGTATTTTTATTTCTTATTAATTAATTAATCAATCAATCAATTAATTTTTTGAGACTAGGTCTCCCTATTTTTGCCTGTGGAACCGCAGGCTCTCATTGCCCGGGGTACCACAGACTCAAGCAATCCCCAGCCTCAGCTTCCCAGGTAGCTGGGATTACAGGCGCGCGCCACCACGCCCAGCTATTTTTTTTTTTTTTTTTTTTTTTTTGGAACTAGGTCTCACTATGGGCTCCAGGCGGGACTCAAACCACGATCCCTAACCCTGACTGCTTCATAGGCTGAAGCTTACAGGCACGAGCCACCGTGCCCGGCCCTCTTTTTTATTATTTATTAAAAATTTTATTCTTACATTGTTGTAGTGCCCATAGCTCTACCATCACCTTACCACCTGTGCCCTCTCACCGTATTTCCTTGTGTCCTTTCCTTCCCTATTTTGCCCCCTTGCTCCCCCCCTCCTTTGCTTTCAGTCTCAGTTCTGTGGTGAGCTTGTTAGTTACAGTCCGCATATAAGCGAGACCTTCTGGTATTTATCTTTTTCCTTCTTATGAATTTCAGCTAGCATAATCCCTTCCAGCTCCATTCATGTTGCTGCAAATGGCCCATTTGTCTTAGAATTACATACTTAAGCAGGACTTTTTTTCCTTACTTTTTTTTTTAACTTCTCAAACTGAAACTCTGGCCCCATTAAGCGACTCCCCACCCTCCCTTCCCCCAGTCCCTACAACCTCATTCTATTTTCTGTCCCTATGAATTTGATAGTTCTAGAAACTTCACATGAATAGAATCATGTAGTGTCTTCCTGTGACTAGCTTATTCACTTACTGCTATATCTTTGAACCTTCACCTGTGTTGTACCATGAATCGGAATCTCCTTCATTTTTAAGGTTTAATAATACTTTGTGTTTCATAAACCACATTTTGTTTATTGGTCACAGACACTTAGGCTCCTTCACCCTTTTACTCTTGAGTACATGGGTGGACAAATAGCTCTTTGAGAATCTGCTTTTAGTTCTTTTGGGATTATACCTAGAAATGGAGTCACTGGGCCATAATATTAATTCTTAATTCTTTTAAAGGTTCCATCTCCTTTATAATTCAGAGGGGAGAATAATTTATTCACATCAATGTATATCTAATTATATTTAAATATATGTAAATTAAAAATTATATAAATAAAATATTTATAAGAGGGGAGAAAAAAGGTAACGCTTTCTTAAGTTAAAGCATTAACGGTCTTATTTTTATATTTCACAGGTTATATAAACATGCTCTTATTGGTTCCATTTAGTCTCCTCTAACACCATTCTCTCGAACAGGAAAGAGCAGCCAGTCCTCTTGTCAAGCTGTTAGGAAGTCACAGCACCATGGTCCCCTGGCCAAGTAGAACAAGTAATAATCTGGCAAAGAGAGGCTCTCCTCTCTTATCTGTCTGGCCGAGTCATTGCTGGCCAGGACACTGTCATGGGCCAGGCCAGGAGGAGGAGAACTGTCATTGCCATCACGGGGGACCCCCTAGAGGGTGCTGGCATCATACTAGGGTAGGGACCTGGAAGGCTGGGTTGAGGTGGGGTCACTGCCCCTGTGGGAGTGAGAACAGGGATCTTTCCATGTTGGAATTGAGGTTTCATCTGTCAGACCTGGAGCCTATTCTGCTAGCAGTCTCTTATTTGCTATTTCCAACTACTGCAGTGTCTTCTCACAAACGGAGAGCCACGAGGGAGGCATGTATCTCAGCAGCCACAGTGGAGCTTGGGCATGTTGCAGGCCCTGGGGCACTTGTTCTGCATGGGCCCCTCTAAGTTTTTCATTTTTTTGAGTACCACATACTGTTCTCCATCGGAGCCACACCGTCTTTCACCAGGTTCTCCGCATCTTGCTGCCCTTGTTATATTTCATTTTTTTAAATTAATTTTTATTTTGTCCCTTAGGTCACAACCTCTGTGTGGTTTTTTTTTTTGGGGGGGGATACCTCCCCCTCCCTCCTCTCTCTGGTACCTCTTCCATTCTCTCAAACCCCATTCTTTATTGTTTACTAGTTGTGCTAAGTCCATTAGTCTCTTTCCTATGGCAGTCTCCTTTTATTTTTAAGATAATTTTCTTGATCCAAATGAATGTGAAGCATGTCTCATGGTTTGAACTAATGTGATGAGAATTTTCCTAAAGATCAATGTGATGAACATTTCCCCTGGCCATTTGCATGTATGTCTCCATAGGAGAAATGTACACTTAAGACCTTTGCCTGTTTTTTTCCCTCTCCTCTCCACTCCTCCCCTCCCCCACACCCCAGCTGTTTTTGAATGGAGGTTTTTTATTTGTTTGTTTTTAGTCTGTTGCTGAGTTGTAGTGAAGAATTTAAGCAGAATGCCGAGTTTGACCTACGCTTTGGAGAGGAGTGAGTGTGGACTGTTTGCTGTCATCAGTGTGAGAGGAGAGGGGAACCAGTCTGGTGGCTGTTGGGCAGACAGATGCTACCCACAGATGCTCCTGACAAAGGCTGACTTGCCTCTTCTTGGCTTGTCTAGAATAATGGTAGCTCAGTTCTTTCCTTGCATAATGAGGTCTGTTGGGCTCTTGGTTTTTCATTGTTCCCAGGGAAGGTGCTGGGTATTCATCATTAGGCCTCAGGCCTGCTTGTGCCTCCAGCTGAGAATGGCTTGTTTGGGGCTGTTGGGCACCTGCCTGCTATCCTGCAGCAGTGACTTGGCCTCAAGGACCAGAGGAGAAATCTCAGAAAGTGACACCAAGTTGGGACATGTAAAGGCAGACCACACCCCCCACCCCCTTCGAACTGCTGGGTGCTCAAAGGTGCAGGACTTTTAGAACTAGGCTTTTCACTGATGCTAGGTCCCATCCCGCTTCCACTTTTGATTGACCAGGCCTCTGTCCTCAGCTCTCCCCTCCCATACCATGAACCAATCCTCACCCCATTACCTGCGCTACTCTGGCAGCCACAGCCCGGGCCTGTTCCTCTAGTTGTCGGCAGGGGGCAGCATTGCATCACAGCTGCCCCTTGGCGGATCAGTATATACAGCCTGGGAAGCCAGCCGCACCTGGTCTGCGTTGGGGTCCCTTGCAAGAGCCCCTGGAGCAAAGTTGATATAGACTGGAGACCGGGGAGGTCTCAGCCTGGCTGGCCCTCCTCTCATATCCTGGCTCCCCACTGCCTTCTCCAAAAGGTTCCTGACACCCTGTGTCTCATGAAACTTTTCTTGGGTCCCTAGTATACCCAGAGGCACTTGACCTTGCTTTCCAGGAGTGCAACTCTCCCACCAGTGAAACTGGGTACCTGCAGGTGTCTCAGGGTGTGGCCAGGCCAGGTACAGAGCCAGGAGTAGGAGCTATTTAACAGCCCCCCACCCCTGCCTTCTTAAGAGTGGACTTGCCTAGGCAACATGAGAACCAGCTCCTGGCTGATCTGGGCCTGTCTAATGACTGCAGGGGAGTGTGGCCCTGAGGGTTTCTGCTGGAGGCTGTGTCTGGCTGTGTGGTCCTGAAGATAGGGCTGATCTGGACATGAACACATCATTCTTTTTTTTTTTGCCTGTGGAACTTCAGGCTCTCATTACCCAGGGTACCACAGACTCAAGCAATCTCCAGCCTCAGCTTCCCAGGTAGCTGGGATTACAGGCACGTGCCATCATGCCCAGCGGGATTTGAACTGCGATCCCTGGCCCCGTCCACGGCTTCCTAGGTGGAGGCCTACAGGCATGCGCCATCATACCATTCCTGGCCCCAACATACCATTCTTGAACTCCCTCATTCACGGCTTGAGTGAGCTGCCTCCTGGGGATGCTGACTCTGCTGAGGCTTCTCAGAAGTCAGCAACAACCTTCCAGGCCTCTTAGAGCTCAGCATCTCTACTGCTTGACCTCTGCCAACCCCCAGCAGCAATCCTGTCTCCACCAGGGCTCACCCAGGTCCTATCACTGGCCTGTGGGGGCTGAATCCAGGACAGATGTCTTTCCATGGCTCTTAGCAAAAGTCCAGGGGAGGGATCTGGTATTGCAGGAAGGAAGGTCCAGCTCAGGAAAGCCAGTTCTATTATATCATGGTCTGGAGGGGGCTAGCCCTTTGCTGCCCTTTCCCACATTTTCTTGGTCACTGGCCAAGGGGACTCACTGTCTGTGGTCATATGTCTCCAGCACATGATGGCAGGTGCAGGTCACCCATTTTAGGAATCCAGGACAAGTAAAAATCTGCCAAAGATCCAACAGTTGGTGAGAGAACAGGCACTGACCCCTGGCAGGAGCAAATACATATTAAGTGACTTGGGGATACAACATTTCACTTACCAAAATGAAAAACAATTAGAAATTAATGCCCAGTGCTGGTGGAGGTGCAGAGAAACATTTTCAGGAATTGCTCATGGAAAATGCAAATTGGCTTTAAAAGACAGTTTTCGAGGGCAATTTTGGATTACATTTAAGAGATTTAAATTATGTATACCCTTCTTGGCATTTATCCTAAGAAAATAATTACACAAGAATTGAAAATGCATGTATAAGTACTTTTACAGTTGCATTGTTTATAAGTGGGAAAAGTAGAAAACATCTCCAATATCAAATGACTGGTTAAATAAAGCATGATAGATCCATGGAGTAGAACTGCATTCAGCCATTGAAAATCATGTTTTCACAAAACAATTTCATGGCAGAGAGAAGCGTTCACATTAAAATATTTGTTCACTCATTAATTAATTTATTGATTTAGCTAATATTTATCAAACATCCAGACATGCCAGGCATTGTTCTGGATATAGGGAATAAAACTTTAAACAAGACAGGTGCTTGCCTTCTTCTCACCAAGCTTACCTTCTATAGGGGGAGACAGACAATACACAAGTGAAAAATAAATTAGCTTCAGGTAATGATATTTTTGTCTGCTTCTATTTAAATATAATACTTGAATAGAAAAAAAAGGACAGGAAGAAAAACATCATAATGCCAACAGTCTGGTGGATGGTATCAGGGTTAGTGTTACAAATAACTGAAAACCGTGCTGTGGGACCTCAACAGTCCAGGGTTTAACTGTCACCTGTGTCCCAATCTGGCACTGCTGTCATCTAGGGGCTCTGCCCACCTGGGATGATGCTGTCAACCTCATGTTTGGCTTCTCAAGGTCACAAGATGGCAGCCTCTCTCCTGGATCTCATATCCATAGTCCGGGTCCAGTGGAAGAGGGGGGAGGGGGATGAGCAGAGTCTTTCTTTGGAGGTGTTGTCTTTTTATCATCCAGAACAGAGCTTCAGCAGCATCTCATTGGCCAAGAAGGGCCACACGTTCAGCCTGAACTGAAGGACACATAGGAGAACACAGAGGTGGTGTTATTCGTGGTCAGAATTTCCTTCTTCACATTTTCTGACATTTTCTAAATCAAACCAGAACAAGCTTTTGCAGAGAGGAAAGAAAGGGGCTTTTTATGTTTTAAGCAGTAGGGTAGGGGTGAATTGTTACATAGGAATTGGGAGTGGAGTGAAGGCCGCTGCAGCAGGACTCAGGGATACCTGAGAGGCGCTGGGGCTTCTCCCCCAGGATACTTGACAACCCACACCCTTGTGGTTCCCCAAAAACTCCATGAAGAAGTGGCACAGGCAGACCATGGCTGCCTGCTGTGCCTGCTGCATCTGTGGGTCGCTGGCCTGGCTGAGCTTGCCCCCTTAGCTCTGTCTGTAAGAGGGCTGGTATGGGAAATGGGAGCTGAAGCAGGGTCAGGCCCACTGGTCTCTTTAGCCTTGCTCCTCAAATAGCTGGAGTTTTTCTCCCTGCTCAGGCCCTGGTGACCCCTGCCAGGTGGACTGGCTTTGCATCCCAGCTTCCTTTTTGCATGCCTGTCCTGTGGCTGCTGTGATAGATGACCACATTGGGTCATCTGTTGTGCCTTAAAACAACAGAAATCACAGTCACAATTCTGGAAGCAGGAAATTTGAGTTTTGGCAGAGCTGCCCCCCCATCTCTTGCTCCAGAGGAGATGCTGTCCTTGCTTCTTCCAGCTTCTGGTGCCTGCATTGCTCCAATCCATGACACTGTGTCACATCACCTCTGTCTGTGTGTCTTCTGCTTCTCTCTTATAAGGACACTTTGTGATGGCATTTGGGGCCTCACCTAGATAATCCCAGTCAAATCTACAAAGATATTTTTTCCAAATAAAGTTACATTTAGCGATTCTGGAGATTAATATGTGGATATCTTTTTGTCTTCTTCCACCCATTAACTGCCCAGTGACTTTACTGTTCTGAACCTCAATGATCTCATCTGCAGATTGGAGATGAGAAACTGTTCTTATAGAGTGTTGTGTGGCTCATAAACCATGTAAGACTCTGTGAGAACTAGTTCTCTCTGGGTTTAAACCCTGTCCCTCCCCTCTCAACCCCAAGGGTTGATTGATCTTCTAGGGCAGTTTTACCTTCCACCCTTCTCCCTCCCTTGCTCTCTTTTTGTCCATCCTGGTCCTGGTGGCAAAGAGGGCCTGAGAGGTACACAGATCTTTGTTCCTGTGTTCCTACTCCCTTTTCTTGTACAGCTGGCTCCCAAACTTGTCCTTTGTGCTATGCTACTATGCAAAGGTTACAAAAAGCCTTCTTGCCTGTGGGTTTCTGCTTTCTCCAGCTGCTTCTCTTGTTCATTTTAGAACCCCAGGTTCCTCTGTCTATTTTTCAGATAAGTCCTGGACAGGTAGGGACCTCCCCCAAGGTTTTCCAGCATGTAATTGCTGGACATCTCCCTACTTCATCTGAAGAAGCACCAGGCAGCTCCTGAGCCAAACTGAGTTTCCAGGAGTATCCCTGGGAGGCAGCACTTTCATCCTCTGGGCTCATAGGGTGCTAAATGCACTGTGACACCCAGACAGGGCAAATCAATCACAATTTCATTTTATCACAAGATAAAAAAAAGCTTTATGGTAGAAAACCTGCTCTTAGAGATGGTTGTATTCATGAGTAGGATGATCAGATTTCTTAGGGGCTGATGTAGCAGAGGCCTGGATCTGGGAAGGACCATCTGCTAGACTACATGTGCAGTTCACCCAAGGGAAGTGTGTGTGTGTGGGGGGGGGGAGCAGATCTGAGAGGTTGTGGGCCTAGTCTGGTGGAAGTCTGGCTGCCCCTGACTTAGGGTGGGATGAGGTGGACTACATAGGCTTCTCTGTGGCCCAGTATCTGGGTCTTCGGTGTGTACCTCTTAGCTGGTGTCCAGGCTGACACCTGAGACATGAAAATCCAGTGAGGTTCAGAGCCCACTGACCTGCCTGCTATTCTTGGGGAGTGTGGAGCCCAGGACTAGCATAGACTGTCCTCTCAAAGTCAAAGTGACAGTCTCCTATGAGCTCCCTGGTCCGTGTCTTGACTGCTGCAGATCACTGGCCCTATGCTCTCCAGGATGCCAAATGAAGACAACAGGTCTCTGCTCTTAGTAGCACATCCAAGAAGGAATGAGTCTGGCTTTGGCATCTGCCACCAGGATCTTCTGGTAGCTTTCACCATGGTCTTACCATTGACTAGCATGTTTCTCTCTCTCTCTCTCTCTCTCTCCCCCCCTCATTCTCTTTCTCTCTCTCTCTCCATATACATACGTATACACACATACTGTGTATGATTCAGAAATATAGGGTCCTACCTCTTTAAGTGTGTGTTACCATATCACACTCACCACCAAGGCATCCCATTGTCCTCTCCCAATGGTCCCTCGGGCTCCCTCCCACTTTGTTTTCCACTGTCCCTCTCCCCCTTGGTAGCCTCAGTTTTATCATCTAGGAGTTGTTTTGGTTTGGTTTATCTTACTTCCTGTTTTGTTTCTCTATATTCCACAAAGGAGTGAAACCATGTGACATTTGTCTTTCTCCTTTTGACTTGTTTAATTTAGCACCATCCCCTCCAGTTCTATTCATGTGATGACAAATATTATATTTTTTTATGGCTAAGTACTAGTCCACTGTGTGTATAGACCACATCTTCCTAATCTACTCCTTGGTCCTTGGGCACTTAGCCTGTTTCCATGAGTTGGCTATTGTAGATCTGCAATGAATATAGGAGTGTGCATATCTCTTCCAATTCGTGCTTTTGCACATCTCTTTTCAAATTCCCTCTTTGGGTAGTTACCTAGGAGTGTTTTTGTTTGATCATATGGTAGGTCTATTTTTAATATTTTGAGAAAATGCCACACTCTCTTCCACAGAGGCTGGGCCAGTCTTCATTCTCCACAGCACTGCATGGGGGTTCTTTTCCTCCACATCCTCAACACTTGTTGTCTCTAGTTTTTTTTGATATGGGCTAGTCTCTCTGTACGTCTTCTTTGGGGAAGTGGCTAAGTCTTTTGCCACTTAATTTTTAAATTAAATTAATTTTTTGGGGGGTTTCTTTTTGTTGGATTGTATGAATTTTTTGTAGAGCTTGGGTATAAGCCTCTTGTGCTATGTATGATGTGCAAATATTGTTTCCCAGTGGATAAGGTAATTTCTTGTTTTAATGAGAGATAATTTTGCTGGGCAGATGTTTTTCAGTTCGATGGTGTCCCATTTGTCCATTTTTGCCTTTGTCTCCCTTGCCTGAGGTGATGACTTCATTCTGGCTGCTTCCCTCTGCATTCCTTCACATGTTTCTCCCCATGCTATGCCTCCTGCTATTCTCTCTGCTTGCTGTTCTGCTTCCTTAACTCAGTTCAAGGTTTCATTTAGCCTGCATGAAACCCACAGCAGGGACCCACCATAACAGATATGAGGGGGCAGGAGGAGCCCTGGGCAGTGGACAGAGGAGGGCTGGACAGAGGCTGCTGTACTGCTCCATGCTCTGGGTCACTGGGGCTGTGACTGTGAGGTTGTGAGGGCCTGAGTTCCACTCTGAGGATGGACACACCAGCAAGGACTCAGTTCCTTGTTAGTTGGTCCTACCTGGGGAAATGGGAAATTCCCTAAAAGCAAAAAGGGCAGAGTTGCAGGACCCAGAGCCCAGGGAGTGAGGGGTGAAGCCTCCTTAAATCCTGTTTCTGGGAAACAGGGAACCTAATAAGCAGTCTGGGAGAGGCCTGGGTCAGACTTTGTGCTCAGGGGATACTTTTCAGGGTTATGGTTTTCAAACTTTCAGACTCAGCAGCAAAGCCCTTTCTTTATATATAATGGACCCAGGGTGCCCTTGTGTAAGGTTGGCAGGAGTGGGGCTTAGCTCCAGAAACCCTGAATCTCTTCTGAAGAAGCCTCCTAGATCCAGGCTGGGGACAGGCATGGGTGATTATTGCTTTCAGAAGAATTGGCAACAGACCACCTCAGGAGACTTGGGACTGAAATGACAGCTGCAAGGGAGCTGAGCCCCGATGCCCAATGCCTCTGTGCAAACTCCAGGTCGCCTTGTCTGACCTTTGAAGGGACATAAGGAAGGGATGGACCTTGCTGGACTCTGAGTGGCTAGGAGTCCTGGGTATTAACACAATGCCCTAGAGGGACCTAAGGTGGTGAATAGTGCTTTCATCCACCCTGCCTGGAGAGGCTGGGTCTAGGGATCAGATCTTTGGGATTCCAGCTGGTTTTTGGATGGAAACAATTTTTACATGGGTGATTTTGGACAACCTTGGTTCTAAGCAGACTTAGTATCCTGTTCTGAGCTCTAGTTCTTGAATAGAATGGGGTTGAAGTAGGCCCCTATCCTGCAAAATGAGGTGCTTTTACCTAAGGGGTGGTTGTGTGTGACCTCCTTGCTGCCATTGGCCCAAGGAAATGGATTCAGCAAGTGGAAGACCTTCCCTACCTGGGAAGCCAGCCATGAACTCCTATACTATGCCATTGGCAGTGTGTGGAGAAGGGTACCTGGGAAGATGTGAAGACGGGGTGTGGGCAGGGCATGGGGGCACACAGTAGGTCCTGGCGGCTCTGGCAAGGTGGGTTCAGGGAGAACAACCTTAACCTAACTCTCCCCAACCTCAGGGAAGCCAAGGAATATATGAATAGAAATCTTGAGTAACAGAGTGAGTGATGAAAAAGATTGCTGACCTGGGAAATTGAAAAGTAAAAGCCCACAAGGCTAAACACAAGTAAAAATAAAATAAAAAATACAGTAATATAAAAGGAGATCAAATAAAATAAATACAAGCTGAGAAACAGTAAAAATGAGATGAAAGAGACTGGCAAGATAGGGTAAGTGATACAATGTAGAGAAGAGCAATTAACATGTAACTGACAAGCTACTGATAGCCATTGAAGTAAAAGATAAAATAAGCAATCAATAAGGGTGTTTTTTTTTTTTTTTTTTTTTTTAAAAGAAGAACCTGATGGGTTAAGAGGGTGAGATGGCAATGGGGTTTTCTGAGCTCAGATCCTGACAAAGGGTAGCTTTCCTGGAACCCATGGATAGGGTCAGGCCTGATTCCTTCTGAGATGCTGACTGACGTCTATCTAAGGGGTTGACCACGGGCTGGGGTTGACCGCCTGGTTGTTTGCTGGAGAGAGTGGTTCTTCTTGCCTAAGCAGACAGTGAATCCCCTGGACTCAGCTTTGACATTTTATCTGCAGCATTGGTGGGAACCACTGGCTTCCAGTAGTGCTCCGGCTGAGATGCCTGAGGGACCCTGGCAACCTTTTTGTACCCTCCTTTAGCTTCCTTGGAAAATGGGACTGACATCTCATAGGTGGCGGGGAGTGGGGTGGGTGGGTGCTGAGCACATATGTATGTGGTAAAAGCTGAATAAATAAATGTAGTTAGAATCAGTGTCCTGAAGACCTCTTTAGTAAAAACCATTGTGTTGGTTGAACTCTGTGTAAATGAAGGATTTATTGACTTAGTTTTGATTTCTATGAACACACTTTTGTTGTAGTGAAGAGCAAACCAAGAAGATTGAGTCCTAGGTCTGCCAGCAACTCACCTAGCACCTTGGGGAAATCACATCATTCTCTGAACCTCAGTTTTCCCCTCTGAAATGGGTATGCACTAGAAGATCCAGAGATTAGTAAAGATGTTTTCTCATCAGGATATTATAGTAGGGGTGACTTTTTTTTTTTTTTAATCAAGTAGAGTTATTCCCTAGGTGCCTACTTTTGGGGAGGCAACTTTGATACTTTTAACATTTATCAGGGCTTAAAAGGATGGTGCTGGGCAAGATCAGTAAGTAAGGGCTTGATGAACCTGATAAAGCCCCTGATAATAGTTAATATCTTGGGAACCAGCAATTTCAACTTCAGGTGGCAGAGGATTAAATAGTCTTAACCCAGAGGTGGGTGAGCCTCCAGTGGCTCTGGATTTGCCTCCTCACACTAGGACATGTGTGCACGTTGTAGCCAAAGCAAGGGGTATCCAGGGTATTCCACGCTGGCAGGGAAAAGTGACCTGGTTCAGGGAGTGCAGGAGGAGGTGAGCATCAGAAGACAGGCATGTGGGGAGTGGGGGTGGTGTGTGAAGGACCCTGAATTCTGGGAACTGAAGGGAAAGGGGGGTACCTGGGACAGGTGAGGTTACTCTAGGCTAAGAGTTGGGTGCTTCAACCTTTCCCATAACCCTCAGGTCCCAAACTAGGGAAACCTCATCATCCACTTTATCATCCAGACGAGAAACTGAGAGGTTTTCCCAAAATATGTGTGTGTTGGCAGTCTGCCTTCTGAAAATTTTTGGAAGGGGTTCTTGAGGCTTATCTCACTACTGTCATGCTATGTCTTTTGGGCAAAACATTCATCATGAAACACTTCTAACTGGGTTGGAAGGTTCACACACTTACTTTGTAACTCACAGCAGGGGGCCTAACAAGTGAGTTCGGAGACCCCTGACCCTGTGACTCTTGACCTCAGGTTTGTTCCTATCAGGTGACACAGCCATCATCCTTCCAAGGTGGAGACAGTCTCTATAGGAACCAAGTTGTTACATAACACAACCCATTCTTTCCCTTTGTCCTACGGTATTTTAGTCAGCGAAAGGTGGGATTTGACGGGAATGGAATGGAGGTGGGTAACTTGCAGAGGTTGGATGGAATATGTTTAATAAAGCAAGACCCCTGAAACAGAATTTTTGGTTTTGCCTTTGTGTGGGTGTCACACAGGTTCCCAGGCCTGGTCATTCCTCCGCTTGCCCACTGCCCCCTCATCTTGGAAATCACCTTGTCCGCCCATGTGACTTCCTGTTAGTCCTCTACCCCAGCCTCTCCTTTTCACCAGGCAACCCCTGCCTGGCTGAGTCAGTCCCATCAGTCAGTCACTGCCGGGGCTGCCTCACCGTCCAAGTCTGCACAGCTTCCTCCCCCACCTTTCCAAAGTGAAATTTGCCAAGGACTCCTCCATGGCTGGCAGCTTGGGACACACACACACACACACACACACACACACACACACACGCACACGCACGCACGCGCATACACACACACACACACACACTTCTTGTTCTTCCTGCCTTGGCTCAGAAACCAGCGTTTGATGCCTGGAAGCTTCTCAGCCTTCTCCCTTGGTAACCTCCACTCAGTCTTTAGAACTGTCACCTCCTCCATGAAGCCGTCCTTGGCTCTTCCTCCTAGACTGGGTTAGGCCAGCTCGCGCGCCTGCACACGCAGCTCACTTAAGGTCCCGGCTACATGGTGAAGGTTCTGTTGAGGCGCGTCCACCTCTCCCACTGCTCTGGGAGTTCCAGGCGAGGGCAGGTTGCCGAGCCTCTCTCCGAACCCCTCACGCCCTGCCAGCGACTGGTCTGGCGCTCGACAGGGTCCTTGGGGGTCAGGCCAGCACTTCCAAGCGCTGCTCCAGTGTTTGTAGGCGCAGCCCCTCCACGACCCGCTGCCGGGAGCGTCAGGCCAACCTTCCGCGGTATCCGGGTCTGGGGAGGCTCAACAGTCAGAAACCTTGGGTGTGCCACCGGGAGGCCAGTCCATGTGGGATGGGGGCGGGGGGGGGGTAATGCCAAGCTTCCCACTTGCCACCTCCTCCCAGGCTCGAGTCGACGACAGCTTAACCCTACACTTGGTGGAGGCCGGCCGGGGGCATTCAGCGGGCGGGAAGGGAGCCCCGCTCCGCGCTGGCCGCGAAACCCGGGCTCTCCGCCCGGGCTCGCGCTTGTAAGCTCCATGTAGGGTCGGAATCTGAGCCCGCCTGCCGCTTGGAAGGCTCCTCACGTCCAGGCGCCGCGGTCACGGCTGCGCCGGTTTCCGGCCATGAATTGGGCTTCAGAGTCCAAGCCTCCTGCGCGACTCCCGGCTGAGCGCACGGCCCCTGGGGCGGGGGATGGGCACCCACCGAGCTCCGCGCGGCGAGCTAGGGTTCGAGCCCGCGGCCGGGATTCTGCTCCGCTACTCTCGGCGGCGGCTGGTGGCCTCCGGCTCCCCTTGCATCCCGGTGCCCTGCCTCATCTCTCTCCCGGCTAGCCCTGGTCCGGCTCCGGGAAGGGCTCTGTGCCCCGGGCGGGAGGCATGACCCAAGTCACTTGGCGGCTGAGGACGGCTGGCGCCCGGGTTCTCCGGGACGCCCACCGAGGGCAGTCGGTGGTCGTCCCTCCTCTATCCTCCTGCCACCGGCGAACGGGGGTGCGTGCGAGGCCCGGGGCCGCCAAGTCTCGGTGCGCTGCAGCCCGGGTGGGTCCCCGCCGCCGCGCAGGTCTCCGAGATCCCCCCGACCCGGAACGCTGAGCACCCGCGCCCCCTCTGAGCTGCGAGCGGGCGGACGCTGCGCGGCGAGGCTGAGGCTCCGCAGTCACGTGGTCGAGAGGAGGGCGGAGGGGAGGGAGGCGGGCAGGCAGGGGAGGGGGAGCGAGCCGAGGGGGAGGGGGAGGGGAGGGGGCGTCCTCCGCAGTTCGCTCCTCGCCGGGGCTCAGACACACAGCTAGCCCGGAGCCGCCGTGCCGGCCGGGCCGCCGCCGCCGCCACCGCCTCCGCCACCTCGGAGCCGCCCGTGCGGTGGGAAGCGTCGCCGCCGCCGCCGCCGCGGGCCGCCCCCGCCGCGCCGGCCTGGGCTCAGGCTGCCAACGCCGCCGCAGCCACCACCGGAGCGGGAGCGGGAGCCGGATCGCGCTGGGCTGGGCTGGGCTGGGCTGGGGCGGGCGCAGGGCGCAGGGGCGGGCGCGCGGGGGAAGACGCACGGGCGGGCTCGGCTCTCCCGGGGAGCGGCCCGGGACTGCACCCGGACCGGCGCCTCCCCGCTCCGCGCTGCCCTCGGCCTCGCCCCGGGCCCGGGCGGATGAACCGCGCGCCCGGGGGACATGGAAGCGCTGACGCTGTGGCTTCTCCCCTGGATATGCCAGTGCGTGTCGGTGCGGGCCGACTCCATCATCCACATCGGTGAGCGCAGCGGGGCGGCCGGGCCGAGGCTGGGCGGGGGCCAGAGCGGCAACTGGGGGTGCCGGGCGTCCAAACTTGGCGGCTCCCCGGGCCGAGGGGCTCGCCTCTCGGTGCTTCCCCGAAGGGCCGCGCCGCGCCTCCCCGCGGAGGAGATGTGCACGGGCCGCGTCGCGCTCCCGCGGGCTCCTCGCGACTCTCCGGGGCTCCGATCCCCGCGCGGGGCCCCGGGGCCTCTGCCGACACTTAGGGCCGCGACTGAGAACCCGGGGCTGGACGAGCGTCCAGACCCGCGCCCGCTCCTGGGCCGACGGCTGTCTCGCGCCGGCTCTTCCGCGCAGCTCGGAGCTGCAGGGAGCAGGGGGCGGGAATGGCCCGGGGGTCTCGCCAAGTTGGCCGGGCAGGATCGAAGAAGCCCAACCGAAACCGTGTGCGAGTGGGGGTGGGTGGGTGTTGCCGGCATTTCCCGCCCCGAGGTGCGCCTGGCACCGTGTTGGGTGTCACTGCGAGAGGGCGTTGGGGTGTGTGAGGCCATCGGAGCCTGTGCTGGTGTGCGCACGGCTGTCAGCCTGTTAGAGTGGACGCGGTATCTGCTTGTCCCCCGGGGTCTGTGTATCTCGATGTATGTGGTTGTGGCGACTGCAGCCTGGTCCTGGACAGTCCCGGACTTTCTCGAGGTCCAAGTCTTCAGGCCGGCGGGCGCTTGGGGTAGTGGTAGCTGTGCCAAGATGCGTGGGCAGCGGTGGGGGGTGGTGTGTGTTGCGCGCCGAGCGGGAAGAGATGGATGAAAGGAGAGAACTGGGAGAGAAGAGGAAAGCGAGGAGGAAGGAGGGGGCCCGCGAGGGCGAGTGTGTGGGAGTTGGTAGCAGCCCAGGAGGAATCCCAGGAAGTTGGTCATGCTTGGGGGGCTGACAGTGGTTGCTGTGGGGGAGCGCCCTGCAGTCGCCTTTCCGGAAGTTGGGAAAGACCAGTGAGCCCAGAAAAAGTGGGGGGGTTGGAGGGTGTGAAGGGCTGGGATAAAGGGACTGCGGGAGATGGGGGTGAGATCTTGGGGAGGGCTGGTGAGAGACTAGACCTGAACTCAGCGAACTGTAACAGCCCCAGCAGGGACCTTTGACCAAACCTGCTAAGAGGCTGGGGGGGGGGGGGGGGGCGACTCCAGGTCAGCATTGCGGCTCCGGGTGTATCAGAGGCACCGGAACCTCCCTTCTCCCTCCCACCTCCTAGCTCCGGTGATCATCAGGCCCAGCCCTGGGACCATGGGAGCCTGGCGAGTGGGGGTGGACTCCAAAGTTGCCCAGGCTGCAGGGCCAGGCTTCGGGCGAGTCTGACTGATCTCTGCCGGAAGCGCAGAGTCAGCCAAGGCAGTGCTAAGCGAGTGGAGGGCCAGCCGGAGGCCACCCTGGAGGAGCTGTCCAACCATTCTAGAAGACCCGTTCTACAGTGGCTCTTTCTGAGCCCCGCAGCGCTGCTGTGTCAAAAGGCAAGAGGTCTAGAAAGTCCTCCCCAACACCCCTCTCCCATCCCCCGGTACAGCCAGGAAGAAGCAGCCAGTGGGGATGAAGAGCAGGAAGCACAACCCAGGGCGCCTGGGCACCAGGATAGGTAGCTATTGCTTGGAGCCAGGTTGAGGCTGAGCTGCTGGTCATCCAAGACCACCGTGTAGAGAAGCCCCCCTGTACAGGAAAGTACAGGGGCCCCTGCTTGCTCAGTTCCACTCGCAGGTGGATGCACAGTGCAGAAGGAAGTCATCTTTTCATCCTGGAATTGGGGTGGAGAACGCTGGGCCTCCGGAGGGACCTTCCCGCTGCCTGAAATGAGCCGCATGGGGACATATCTGGGCATTTGGGTAGTGCTTGAAACCATCCCAGCCTGGCTCAGTTGGTCGTGTGGGGGACCCAAACATGCGGGCACTTGATTGTGAGGCACGTGTATGACCCGACGGCAGCGTGTGTGATGTGCATGTGTAGCTGGTCAAGGTGTGCACGTGTGGGGGCACGTTCCTGTGCTGGCTGACCACGCAGAATCTGAACTGTCTTTGATATCAACCTGGAGCCTCAGTTCAGAACTCTCACCATCTGGTCACCAGCATTCCTGCCAGTGTCAGGACCCAGGACCGTGCAGGGGGATGGGGGAGGGTGCTTTCCTCTCAGCCCGGCTCTTGACCCCTTCTTTCCTTCAGGTGCCATCTTCGAGGAGAACGCGGCCAAGGACGACAGGGTGTTCCAGCTGGCTGTGTCGGACCTGAGCCTCAACGATGACATCCTGCAGAGCGAGAAGATCACCTACTCCATCAAGGTCATCGAGGCCAACAATCCGTTCCAGGCTGTGCAGGAAGGTGAGTGGTTCAGGCCTAACCGGGACGTCATCTGCCAGGACGCAGCCGTGGAGAGCCCCTTGGATTCCCGTCGGTTCTGTGGTGGGGAACTCTTTGTGTGCCTGGGCACCCACGGTGCCACGCCAGGTGTGCTTGCGCTTCCCGAAGCAGCGGTGCCAGGAGCGCTCTGCGCACGCAGGATGGCAGGAGTGGAGAGCTTGTGAGTGCAGCCGGCCTTGCTCCTTGCGGGGCGTGTCGAGGCTTGCGCGGCTCATCCCCAGCGTGGTGGGTGCCCGTTGCTCCCAGCGCTGGCTGCGCAGGCGTGTGCGATTCAGGACAGTTCTTGTTTCGCTAGTGTTTGTGGGTGGGCGTGTCTCCGTGTCGGGGGCCTGTGTCGGTGCACTTCCCCTGACCTCGGCGGGCCGTCGTGTCCTCGCAGTGAACCGAGGTGCGCCGGCCTCGAGAGCCCATGGTTGTCTTCTTGCCGCGCGCAACCTTGAGGAGGCGCCGCGTTCTGCGTCCCGCGGCTTCTCAGTGTCTTGGCCAGACGTTTTTCCTCCCTTTTCCCATGGGTTGGTTGTAGCCGCTTTCTCTTCGCTGTGCCCGCCGCGGGCTGACGCGCTGCCGCTTGGGCCGGAGGTGGGCGCTGTTTGACCAGGAAAGGAGCGGAGTTGGGCTAGGCCGGGCTGCGGGGAAGTCTGGCCCGCGCCGGCGGCCCGTGGTCCTCAGCCTCTGCCGCGGGGGTAGGTCCGCCTGTGGGGGCAACAGGTGCGTGGCGGTGGGGGGAGGAGTCACGACAGCAGGGAAGGGTTCCTCTGCTTTTCCTTCCCGCCCGGCTAAAGGCTCGGTTCTGCAGCCCAGGTTCCTCCCCAAGACGCTGCTGCTTCCAGGTAAGTGTCTAAAGCATCTCCTCCCCTGACCTCTGTCGGGCGCCAGTTCCTTTTCCTCTCCTTGCCTTGCTCCCCACATCCATGGGTTTGATTCTGAGGCATTTGGCCGGAGTGCTGAAGATAGAGGGCGCCCCGCTGGCGGCAGGAAGCACAGCTCAGGGGGGTAGGAAAGAGGTGGTCTGGCTGAGGGTTCCAAGTCTGCTTTCCCGGGTGTGCTCAACTCAGGTTCCTCCTGCGCCCTGGGAGCTGGTGCTGGGAATCACTTTGTGCTTGGGGGGTGGGGGGGGGGGACGGGGACTTTCTTATTCTTGGATGCAACAGAGGAGAGAATTGGCCCAGCTCTGGCACCTGGAGGGCCACAGATGTTTTAGGTATTTAAATAGCTCTGCAGTCCTGTGTTTTTGGGGTGGTTGTCAGTGGGGTGAGACTGGCTTTGCTGATTGTGGAAACTGCTGCTTCTAGCCCTGGCAGATAGATGTCCATTTTGGTACAGAGAGGAGGAATTCCTGTTCTTCTTTGGGACTCTGGTCATGTCCCATCAGCAGTGCCTGACACCACATGGCCTGCCTCTGGTCGTCTTCCCTACATGCTCTCTTCACCATGCCTTGCATGTGCTTGGAGTGGGCTTTAGCTGGGGGGAGTAGGGCCTCCTTTGGCAGGAGTGACCCTAACTGGAGTGAGGCTCTGGGGTGACACAAGCTTTTCCACAGTGCCACAGTTTCCACAATGCCTTCTGTTCCCTTTTACTGTTCCTCTATGCTGGTCTCTGTGGATGCTCCTTTTTTGGACTTGAGAGCTGAGGATACAGTCCATAAGCATGTATTTCCTGCACCCAGGAGCTCATGGTAAGATGGCACACTGCCCTTGGCCCACATGCCACTTCTACCTTTTATGCTGACATGCCTTGCTTCTATTGAGTGCTCCTCTGCAGGGTTGAGCATTCCATGCTCATTAATTTTGCTTCTGAGTGATGGCTGCTGACCCCATCAGCAGGGCAAGAGACTGCTCTTACAAAGGGTTACAACCTCATGTAGGTAAACTGGGTAGTTGGGCCTTGTGGGATCTGGAGTGTGGGGTGTGCAGAAGTCATCTCTATTAGAATAGGATCAGGTATTACACAGTTCCAGCTGATTTTGCCATTTGGGAATGAAAACCCTAATGTTGTAAACGTGCTAATGTTTTTAAAAGAGGAGCCCAAATCTGTGATTTCTTTACTTCGGTATTCCAGTTGGTAATATCAGAGATACTTTAACAAATTAAGGATGTAAGAGAGGATTCTCTCCTCCTACTGTCTCTTATGTCCCTTGTCCTTCTCCCTTTCCTCTCCTTAATCTCAGAATCCTCGTGGTGTTTATTAATATCTGATTTTTTAAGTCAAATCATCTGCTGTGTAAATGTCCATTATTTGTTTTCTCATCCTGGTTTCTTTTACTACACTTAATTCTCTCGAGTGCCCTCCATTTTGTTGAAATGACTGTATTTCATCTTTCCTTATGGCTGATGTTACTCCACAGTGTGAAATTTGATTTTTAACTGTTGTCACCTAGTCAGACAGTTTCAGCAACAAGTACAAGCCAAACAGAACATAGCTGTTTGTCATTCAAACTTCAAGCGCCAATGCAATGTTATCCTGGAGACAAACAGCCTTGGGGGGCTGTTTCTGGTAGAGGCCTTGCTTTTCTGGGCCTTAGTTCCTCTCTTTGTACAAGTGGAACTTGTTCTGGTTCCACAGTTGACAGACTGATAGCTTCAGAAGGGTGCAGGTGCTGTGAGTACACTTTCAGAACTGTGGAATTAGATGCTAGTTGTCCAGGTAGGGGGATACAGACTAGGTGTTGTGGGTTGCCTGTTGCCCAGAGAGTGTGTGCTGGTTAAAGCTGGCATGAGCTTTGAGTTGATGAGTCGACTGGGCAGAGATACATGTTGTTATCCTGACCTTGCACAGCCCTTGGTTGTCTATTAGGCATGGGAGGTGCCAGCTCCTTGGGGGCTTTGGGGAGTGCTAATGTATTCAGAGGCTCCTCCTTTCCCTGGGGTTCAGTTGGGCAGGTGCTTAACTCACTGGGTGTCCTTCCTTGGCTATGCTCTGTGGGGTGCAGCTCATTCTATAGCTTGACTCTGCTTGATGGTTACCTTAACTTTGCCAGGGGCCTGGATATCACTGCAGCAGGGCAGGGGCGATAGCAGTTTGGGTGGGAAAGGAAAGGGTTGCAAGAGTTTCTAGTGGGCGAGTGGTCAGGCATGAAAGGCAAAGCTCAGTCTCCATCATGGGCTGGATGAACTCATAATGACATCCCCTCTTTCCCAAAGGGTTTGGGAGTTTTTGGCCTGTGAGACAGCACCATACAGGGATAAGAGCTTAGTTGTTAGAGCTTAAGAAACTGGTCCAAAGCCTTCTGGGTCCACACTGTGACCAGGAGGAGACCCTGTTCCCTGATCAGAGTATGTTTCCATATCTCTTGAAAGGGGATGACCATAGCACAGCCTCAGGGAATTACTGTGAGGGCTAAATGAGAAGAGGCTGTGTGTAAATTGTCTGCAGGATGCCTTCTGTAGGTGTTCAGGAAACACCCATTCCTGAATTTCCCTCCATTCTTCCACCCAACTGTGAATCCATCTAAGTTTCTCTTGAGGCTGTTGATATTTTCAGCAACATTGTTTCTGAAGCTAAAGAATTCCTTGAGAGTAGACCCTAACTGACCTTTTCATTTTCAGCTTCTTACTTCACTTTTTTTCTCCCTGATTATAAAAAAAATGCATTGTTCAATGGGCATGTATTAATTTTCAAATGTAAAAAAAGAGAAAGAGCAATGCATGCTTATTCTGTAAAATGTAGAATGTACAGGAAAACATCAAGAGACAGAAAACATTCGTTTTGAACCCTCCCAGTTATTTTCTTCTAGTTTTTATTCCCTCACTGTGTTTTTGTAGTGCCAAGAGCTCCCATTCTGTCCAGTTGGGTAGTCAGCTTTTTAAATTTGATGTAGTGTTGATTTTTTTCTGAAATCATTATGAACTATTTGGAGAGATTACATGCATATATTTTTCAATATTCAAAACAACTTTAAAAAATGAAATCATTTATGCTGATATATGCTTGGGTGTTACAAAAGAGAACAGAACATGAAACTCTATTTGATTTGTTGTTCCTAAGACTTGTACTTAGAATTTCTTCAGTTGATTTTATATGAATTCTTTACAAACTACTTTTTAAGACAATTGATCAGTTTCTTTTTAAAAAAATGGAGCCCACTTGATACAATAAGCATTTGTTGAGGGTTTGAACTTAGCAAATACTAATGCTAGTGAGATTTCAAGGTAAAAAAAATGTGGGATCTTGGATTTAGTTTGCAAGATCCATATTAAAATAAGTGTGAAAATTTATCTTCTAGATACTCAAAGAGATATCAATTTGTTAAATAAAAATTTTTGCATTGTTTTCAAGTTCCTGCTCAAATAGAAGATTCCGTAAGTGTATAAATGCATAAAACAACTGGCTGAATGTGAGTCTTCTCCATTCACGGTATTACCTTTTTCTGTAAGTGAAAGACTGGAATTATTGGTTGTGCTGTAGATATATCTATCATGGAGAGGAAAGATATCAATTTAAGGAAGAGAAAGAAAAACAAAGCACTGTATGTGAGGCAGTATTCCTTTTAGCTATAATAAAGAAGTGTTTTAGGAAGAAAAGGTAAAAATCATACATTTAACTTGGTGTTCACAGGATAAAGCATTGAAACACAATGAAAATAGAATACAGTGAATTTGTTGATGTCCATCTGATCGTCCATCTTGTTTATTTTGTGTTGGCCACTTCTAGGTTGTCACCCTGCCCTCAAGGGCCATGTTGGCATCTAGACATTCTGTAGATACTCTTCCTGGTGGGCTGTGATGCCTCTGCCATTCAAACTTAGGCCTTACTGTGGTTGTGTCCATGCAGCCCTTGCTGACAGAACCATGGTTCTCTCTGAGAGCAGCTTTACCGGTGCCCACCTGGGAGGATACCGATGGGGTCTCCCTGAATGTGGCAGCAGTGTCATTGTAAAGGTGACCGTAGACCCAGCACCATCTTCCTGATCCACTCAGCTGTGTTCATTTTCTCTTGGTGCTGAAACAAATTTTGCCACAAATTTTGTTGGTTAAAAACAGAAATATTTTATCTTACAGTTCTGCAGGTCAGAGGCTTGACACGGGGCCTCAGTGGTCTAAAAGCAAGTGTTAGCACTGATGATTCCTTCTGGAGGTTCTGGGAGTGAATCTATTTCTTTGCTTTTTTTGGCTTTCAGATGCACCTATCTTCCTCAACTCCCCTCTTGCAGTTTCAAAGCCATCAGTGGTGGAGATCTTAGTGAGTGGGCCCTGACCTAGCTTCTGTCCTCAATGACCACTTCTGAATTTTTTAAATAAAATTTATTTTTATTTTAGTTTTTTTTTAGGGGTGTGCCAAGTCTTGCATTTATCTTTTTTTCTTTTTTAAATTATATGTATATATTTTTACATCACTTCTGGATTTTCTCCCACCATGTGTGATTCCATTGGCCACCCTCCCACCCTGGGCAGTCCAGAATAACCCCCTTTTCCTAAAGTTAGCTCATTGGCAACCATAATTCCATCTGCAGCCAGAGATGCATTGCCATGGACCCTAACAAAATCCCAGCTCCAAAGATTAGGATGTCTTTGTGAATTGTTATGCTATTGCTACCTTGTCATAGCTTGTACCTGAGTGGGCACTGGGCTGGTTGCCTTCCTTTCTGCTCAGGGACGGCATTCCTGCTTGCTGACTGGCATCCTCTTGGCTTTGCCAGACCTACTGGAGTCACTTGGGACATATGGCCATGTTTGCATGTCTGGCGGGCTCCACAGACTTACCTGTGTTCTCCAATGACACATCGACTTCTTTCCCTGGGCCTGGAAGCTGCTTGTGCTTACCTCAGGAAGTTCCCAGAGGAATCTTCTTTTTGACTAGCCAAGCTCTAAGTTTATGCTACCATATGTGCCCATGATGTTCTTTTCTGCTGGGACAGGTTCTTCTTTACTTCCTCTTCCGTCTCCATCCCACCTACCTAGGGGTGGGACCTTTGCAGAGATCAGTCTTAATCAGCTGCCAGATAGAGATGCTCTTCCTGGTCTCCACAGGGGCTTCTGCCAATGATGCTTCAAGCTGGAAGATGCCTGCGGCTGTGGCTGCAGGCATGGTAGGACCCAAGTAGACTTTAATTTGAAATAGGGAGCCAAGCTGGGCACAGTGGCTTGTGCTTGTAAGCTTCAGCCTATGAAGCGGCCGGGGCTAAGGATCGCGGTTTGAGTCCCACCTGGGGCCCGTAGTGAGACCTAGTTCCAAAAAATAGCTGGGCGTGGTGGTGTGCGCCTGTAATCCCAACTACCTGGGAAGCTGAGGCTGGGGATTGCTTGAGTCTGTGGTACCCCGGGCAACGAGAGCCTGTGGATTCCTGGGCTGTATAAAGGAATGGCTGCCATATTACTTTTACTTTTGTTCCTCAGTTTTGTTACATCAAGCCATGAGCTTGTGGGATTGTTTGTTACTGCAGCATAACTTAGTCTATTCTGACCACAGAACAAAACCAAAGGGTAGAGACAAATAGGCACTTCCCTGGGCAGCCAACTCTAGAAAGATTCATATCCAATGAGCAGAAAGAGTTAGAGGGGGGGCGGGTTCGCTGCTGACCCCTCTTGGTTTGCCTCCACTCTAATGAGCCTGCACCAGCTATAAGTACCTTGAGATGATCTTCAACCAGAAACAGAAGAGGTGAGAAACAGCAAGAAAGACCCTTAAAAGCCATGCCTCTCAGGCAGGACTCAAAAAAGAGCAAGGCCAAACCACAGGGCACTGGACTGTGAGAACAAATATGAAAGTACTGCACCTACTATGTCACTGGGGAGCTGTGACCAAAAACCTGGCACAGAGATGTGGTCAGTAAGGTACTGCGCACCTCCTTTGCACAGAGGGAGGATGCTTGCAGAATGGCAGTGGCCCCACAGCAAAGCTCCAAAGGAGGAGACTAGGAGACCTAACATTAGCTGATGACTGTCCCCATCGAGGAGCTGCTCTACCAAAACATAAGGCTGGGAGTTAGGTCCCCAAAGCCAAAGACCTGAAACATAATGGGAAGGAGCAACAAAATGAGGCATAAAACAACAGAGATAACAGCCACCAAGAAACAAGAAACATTGATAAAATCCAAGACTTGGATTGACCTATGAAGGCAAAGAAAAAGAAAAAAAGACTAAAGGGCTAAACATGGACAGGCAACAAAAAGAAAGGAGATGAAGAGACCAGAGGGGTCATGGTTGGGTGGGGTGTTCCCATAGGGATCAACAATTATGCAATCATGTGTTGTAAAAAATCCAAACAACAACAACAGCAACAACAAAACAATGGAAATATCATGATCCAACAATCAACTTGGGTATCTATCCAAAGAATGTAAAGCTATTAACTCAAAAGTAAGATTCATAATGCTAATTGTAGCTCTATTTAAAATAGCTAGACAGGGCCGGGCATGGTGGCTCATGCTTCATTTTGGTATTCCCATTACCATGCCTTTCCCCATCAGTTTTGGAGGTTCAGTATTTTTTTTAATTGGATAATTTATATATATATTTCACATAATTTTGATCCCCAATTTTTTATTTTATAGTGAACAGATGGGCATCTCTTATTAAGTATGTGGGTAGGATGCTGTAGTTCCACTGAGACACTTGTCCTCCTGATACTTCCAAGCTGCTGCTATCTCCATTCTTGGTGGCATGGCTATTTTCAACCACCCTTTCTGTCTAAAGAAACATGATGGGGCTGTTTGTTTAGGTTTCTTTTGGAAGAGAGCAAAAACTATTTCTTAGCATTCAAGTGTGTATCTTAAAAGAGCAGACAGGTTATCTTTCCAAATCTCGTAGCTGCTTGATCAAAATCCTCTAGTCATGTCCCCTCCAACAGGTGTCTTTCCTCTTTACCTGGTCTCTCTGCTTCTCAGAAAATGCCATCAATTATAAATTTAGAATGTTCAGACTGTACTGATTGGTCATAAATAATTGCTAACTCTGTCTGATCATTGGATGTGAATCTTTCTAGAGTTGACTGCCCAGGGAAGTGCTTATTTGTCTCTACCCTTTGGTTTTGTTCTCTGATTTTTTTATTTTTTTTGTACTGGTCAGAATGGACTAAGTTATGCTGCAGCAAGAAATCATCCCACAATATCATGTTTGAATATGTCCTGGAAAGAAAGAGAACCTGGACATGGTATGCATCACTTCTTCTTACAGTTCATTGGCTGAAAACAGTTTTGTGCTCCTTAGTCATAGATCAATTGTGATCCAACAAGCAGTATTCTATGATGTGCTGCGAAGATGGGAGAATTGGAAATAGTTGAACCACTTCCCTGTTTGTGTCAAAAAAGTTCTTTCCTTGGCGACAATAACAAAAAACAAACAAACAAACAAACAAACAAACAAACAAAAAACAGATATAACAAGGAACCAAAAACAATTTTAGTTGGGCCCTATTAGATCCTAGACTGGCCAGATCCTTGGCTTCTGTTACTTTCCCTTACTCACTCATTTACTTGTCTCTCTGCTCCAGAAAACTCTGGGCACCACTCTGGTAGGGCTGGAAGTTAAGAAGCATGCTTCCCCATCCGTAACCAGGTTCTTACCTATATAGTATTGTTTTCTGTAAGCTAGGACCTAGACAGGCTCAACTCAGAAGATTTGAGTTAATACTTCCTGAGAAATGAGGTGAGGATGGTGTCCACTCTTGGTCACTGACAGTCAGTACCAGTGAACCCTCGTGGCTGGATTTTGTCAAGTCTGTGCTTCCTATGACCTCAGTGCACTCCCTGTAGCCCTCTCCTTCTGCACACTTCCCTTGCCCTGGCTTTGTACCCTCCTGGCCCCTGCTGCCTCCCACAGCACTCTTTGTTACTATAGCACTGGGCTGGGGCAGGAGCTCATCCCTCCACTCCAGACTGGCCTGTGACAGCCTCTTTTTCTGGGAGTTTGGCTTCTCTGGCAGGCATGGGGCCCAGGGAGGTGCTGGGTTCTTCAAGGCCTTTCTCCCCACCTGTAAACAGCCAGTGTCCTGACTGAGAGCCATGCTCTGGGAAGAGAAAGACCTGAGGGTCTCCATTCTGGGCTGAAGCTTAGGCAAGATGGCTAGGAGGTGATTGGGTGACCTCCCTTATTTGTTTCTAGGCCTAAGATGTGGGCAGGAAAAGCTCCCAAGGGGTGAAGCTGGGGACCCAGGATGGTCCTTAGTCCAGACTGCACCTACTCCTTCTGCCAGATCCAGATTTGGGACATGTGGTGCTGGCTATCCCTGTCTACCTAGGTCATTTCCTTCACATTAGTCCTTTGCCAGACCTGTGCAGAGGCTGACAGATGAGCGGATTCATTATCACCTGCTCCTGTACCTGTCTGTGGTCAGCACTCACTGGCCCTCCACCCCTCTGCATGAGAGTAGAGGGTGCCCAGGAGCTGAGTGCAAGGGCAGAGGGGGGTCTTGCTCAGACAGAAGGGGACCCCGTGCCTACTCTGCTTTTACCTCTGGGCAGACTATGTTAGTTTCCTGAATGATGCTAATGACATTAAAGAGGACAGCTGTGAGGGCCAGTCAAGGGAAGGGACTAAAATACCTTGCCAAGGGTTTGAGCACAGAGGAGGGATGATTGTCACTGTACTAGCCTGAGTGGTCCCCAGAGGCCATTGGACTCTTCTACCTCCTTACTTGATCGGGGCAACCTCCACAGTCCCTGTAACTTTTAGGGCAACTTTAGGGGTGTTGAGCCCTGGACTTTATGGGTGTCCCAGAAGAGTACAGAGTGAGGTTGGTGCTGATGTCGTGGCTGGGAGAAAGGCTTCCTAGGGCCACGTGTGTGGGCTGCGGCTTGGGAGCTGGCAGGCCACAACTGCATGGGGCTGCCATTTTGCTGCAGCCTTGCAGCTGTGCATGCACAGGGGCCCAAAGTCCAGCTAGTCCTCCCTGCCATTTTCGCCCTTGTCCCCAGTATCACTCTGTTTAGTGACAAGGAGTCATTCAATTCCAGCTTCTGATCCTATCTGTGACTTATCAAGTGTGATCCTGAGAGGCTACTCTTTGCTTGTGAGCCTCAGTTTCAGTATCTATGAAATGGCACTGCCTGGGGTTGTGGTGATGGATCTAGACAGATGATGTATGCCTGGCGGGAGGAAGGCTACTGACAAGCGAGCTGTCCAGAGGCTTGCTCAGCCTCATGCTGAGGGTAAGGGTGCGGGTTGTGGCTTGTGCTTTGCTGAGTAGGCATTCATTCTTCCTGTGTCCTGGCCGGCCACTACTTCTGTTGTCTTCTTGGGGCCCTGCCAAAGCCTATGACCCCCCCCCCTTGATTTCTGGGTCCTGCATGGGTGCTACCAACCACAGGTTGGGGCAGAGAGATGGACCATCCTCTGGGCGCTATCACCACCGCATGCTTATTTAGAGCACTAGGCTCAACCTGTCTGCTCTGACTCTACTGTGGTCTGAACCCTGGCAAATTTGCCTTTGACCTGGCCTGGCAGATTAGTGCCCCTTGCTCTCTCTTTCCACGCAGTGCCTCCTGCTGGTACAGAGTGGAAAATTGTGGTCCGGCGTTGACTCTGCTCCTGTGTGGGGACCTGGTGTTTTCACCTGCTTTTTATCTGTGTGCTGAGAGGCAGGGTGTGGAGGGCCCAAAGCTCTGAGACCTGAGCTGGGCACTGGGCTGGGGTTCTTGGATTTGGCTCTGTCATGTTTCTTTTGGGGTGACCAGCAGCAGATGCTGAGGTGGCTTGTCTTTATCTGGCCCTAGGCCTCTTGCTGTTTCTTCTGTCATGGTGTAGACATCAGATGCTACTCTTCCTTAGTCCTGGTTGGCTCTTAGGGTAATTTCCCTCTCTTCTCTCTCCTTGGGGCTCTGATGGCTCAAGCAACCAGGTGGGCTACCCCCAAATCCTGCAGATTGCCAGCCCAGGTCTACTTGAGGGTACTGTAGATCTCTGTAGATGCGAAGCATCCATCACTGATACCTGCCTGGAATCTTGGCTTGGAGCCAGTCCAGCATTCCTCCTTTGTACCTGATGATGGCTTTTTTTTTTTT
>PVHY01015285.1:0-30128 GCA_004024945.1 Uropsilus gracilis
AAGGAAGGAAGGAAGGAAGGAAGGAAGGAAGGAAGGAAGGAAGGAAGGAAGGAAGGAAGGAAGGAAGGAAGGAAGGAAACAATAAGAAAAAAGCAGAAAATAATCTAGAAACAACTAGCAAGACGGTAGACTTAAATCCTAGCATAACATAATCAAAAAGAATACAAACAATATGAAAACACCTGAACAGAAGGTAGAGAGCTGAGTTTGAGAGGAAAAGAAGCAGAGATGAGACTCAACTCTAAGGTGTCTAAAAGAAACCAATTAACTAAAATAAGAGTAAATGGACAGAAAAACAGTAAGCCAAAAAAAAGGAAGACTAGTTCATTCAAAATTGATCATAAGCCAATGAGAGTATAAACTACAAAACTTCTAGAAATACTCCACTGGTGAATCGAAATGCACTGGGGAAGTCTGCAAGGGTTCCTTGGTTGAATTTAGGACAGATGAAACAAGCAAGATAAGCAATTTTTGCAGTCTTGCTAATGGTTCCCCACCAATACTGATTGATGTTACCATTCTCTCCATGGTTCAATGTTTAAAGTCATACATAGTGGTTAATATAGGAAATTTTACATTTTAGTTTACATTTTACACTTTTATGGTACCAATCAGAGTCCCTTTTCTTTATGGTACCAACTTTAGATTTCCAACTTTTTAACTTCTTTAGAGGTCAGTTGTGTTTCTTGGTTAGCAACGTAGCTCCTTGGCAGGTGGAGCAGATGTTAGGATCATTACAAATTTCCTACCGTAAAATACCTTGAAGTCATCAGATCTAGGTATAGTCCAGTTCTGAGATTAAATGTCCTAAATAATAGATTTTATATTTAGAGAAATTGTAATTTCTCCTATAAGACCTTCTGTCCCTTCCTGGCTAAGATTTTCAGCAGATAAATATTGAGTGGATTCTTGGGAAGGCAAGTAAGGAAGCAAGTCATGTACATACCACAGTAAGATGGAGCCTTCAGAGGATGTTATGCTATTTAAGTAAGTCCTTAAAACTTGTGAGAAGAACTTAGTAAAGTCATGAAGCATGACTGTTCGGTGTCATGTCATTATCGCCCTTTCCAGGTTAAAGCAAAAAGATATTGACTATCCCTATAAACACAAATACTTTAAAATGCACTGCACTAAGTTGAACACAACCTCCTTCCAATAAAGAGGGAGACCAACAGCACAAAGGGATTTGGGAATAATAGGATGATGGGAGCTATCATTATTTATTATATGAAGGTCTTGGATAAATCACCATCCTTGGCCACTGTGTTTATCAAAAAAGAAAATACTGTAAGAAGTGGAACGAAGATAATGAGTCCTTGGTCTTACAGCCTTCTACAATAGGCCTTAAGCCCTGTTAGAATTCACAATGTACTTTCCATTAAGATCTCAGGTTAGGCTGGACATGGTGGCACATGCCTGTAAGCGGCAGCCTAGGAAGCCACGGCAGGGACCAGGGATCCTGGTTCAAGTCCCGCCAGGGACATGTAGCAAGACCTAGTCCCAAAAAAATACAGCTGGGTGTGGTGTACAGGCATGCCTGTAATCTCAGATACCTTGGAAGTTGAGGCTAGGGACTGCTTGAGTTTGTGGTATCCTGGCAACGTGAGCCTGCAGTTCCACAGGCAAAAATGGCAAGACCTAGTCTCAAAAAAAGAAAAAAGGTAAGCTGAGAAACAAGGATACATTTCGTTTGTTTGTTTTTTAGACCTCCAATATTTAAACATATTTTACACAGAAAGAACTGTCTATAATTGTAGTGGATTGAGCACCAATTAAAGTAGCTCCTGTGCAACTGAGTACCATAAGGAATTCGACCCAATGAGTCTGGAAAGCCATGGATTTAGCTATTGGTTCTTGGAAAGTTGCAATGGCTTTGATTTCAATTTGGAGCAAATTGAAGTTTTTGTTTGTTTGTTTTCTTACAAGAATGACATGGTCCTGTAGGACAAATTGAATCTGGAATTTCCATCTCTTGTAGATTAAAAATCTTAGTTGTCATTTCTGCTGTCATCTTCTAGGGTGAGAGCTCATTGGTTAGCCAGACTGACAAGGTTAGGTAACCCTATTTAGGTCAGTTATGAAAAACTACCTGTGTGAATTCAACATTTGTGGAAAGTCTAGAATTTTCTTTGAAAATGCATGAGAGACTGCAATAGTAGCATAGCACAGGTTCAGATCCTTTTGTGGCATGCCTGAATTTTATATCAGGTTATGTGTTTAGTGATGCTCTAGATATGGCTTCCTATATAGGCGTTTGGTTGTACTGTGAACTTGACTGTATAAAAGGGCTGGTGGGTGTTTTAGTTTAAACCCTAGAGACTGTTCAGGGTTTTCTCAGCAGAGAATTTTAACCTTCTCTGACAAGGATATAATAGACTGATAGAGGTCTGAAAAAAACAGGTTGGTAAATTAAGGATTAGGGCTACAATACTGAATTCCTGTATCTGTCCAAATCTGTAAAGATCTTGTACCTTGGAATAACCCTTAATTATAAGTCCTAAGTTCAACCTTTGCCCATGGGTTATAGGAAATCTGATGTGGTTTAGAAGGGTCTCAGAAGATCTAATTTTGAAAGAGAAGATTTTAAATACTCAGTGAAGTTTCAGTAATAGGAAAAGTTCAAACAGAAAAGAAGGGCTAAGGAGGAACAAAGAGGGAGCTAGAGGAGATGGAGCATGGAATTATGTGGTGCAACTTCAGCTCTGAGGAAGAGGTTTCTGGCATGTTTTTATTCATTTTTAGTTGCTTATTTGCACTAGTCAATTTGGAGAACATATTTTTTAAGGGGCAATTTTAGAATCCTGAACATATTTAGAAGTCAGAAGATAAGCAAATCAAAGTGACTACCTCATTCAGATTGCTTAATTTTATTGTTGTGGTGGTCTTAGGTTGGAAAACAGCAAATTTGGGAAGATCAGAAATTCCCCAAAATGGTTTTAAATTATCCTTAATATGACTGACTCAGTTTAATCAAATGTGCAGGAGGAAGTACATTTTTTTAACATAAAATTGACATGAGGGTCCCCCAAAAGGCATCACACTTAGAATATTCAGGTGACTGGGATGCCATCATCAGAACAAAAGAGCACTCAACAAAGGTAGTCTCTGCTTACAGAGATCTCAAGTAAACTCAGAGAGCTCAACCAAAAGGAGAAAAGTGGCGATAACAGGCTTACCAAAGAAAAAGTGGAGTGACTAAGAATAACACAAAGGGCCAGGGATCGCGATTCGAGTCCCACTGGGGGCACGTAGCAAGACCTAGTTCCAAAAATATATAGCTGGGCATGGTGGCACGTGCCTGTAATCCCAGCTACCTGGGAAGCTGAGGCTGGGGACTGCTTGAATCTGTGGTACCCCAGGTAACATGAGCCTGTGGTTCCACAGGCAAAAATTAGTGAGACCTAGGAAAAAAACAAAAAAAAAAGAAAGAACACAAAGGGTTCAAGTGCAAGTACCTTGCTTAATTCTGAAGGCTCACTGTTTCTTGGTGTTCACCTCCTTTACCTCCCACTTCTGACACCATGTAAATTTGATCTAGAAGAGATAAAATGAGGCAAGCTCAAGTTACTAGAAATCAAATTTATATAGAAATAGTAGAGGAATAGCAGTGGGAAAATCAATCTGCATCAAACTACAGGTAAGCTTATCGAAGGTTTAGGGCAAGAGACTATTACGGTCAAGGAGTGAAAAGGGGAAGTCTAGTTAGGGGCCATGCAGCAAGGTCACTGGCACAAGGAGATTCTTGGCAGATGGTCACTGGTCAGAGGGTAAATTTCAACTCTCTGTATAAATCAGGCATTTATGAAAATTGCCAGTCAGAGGGTAAATTTCAACTCTCCATATAAATCAGGCATTTATGGAAAAACAGCCTCTCAGTCTATTAAGTTTCATTTTTTCTGAGAGTATATGTGGGAAAGTCTCCATTTCATATCCTTTGATTCCATGTTAGATTAAAATCTTTTGACAGTTTTATAGATATCAAGTCTAGGGGACAGTACAACAGAAATCTGGAAATATCTGTCTCAAGTTCAGAGGGGAAATATGGCATCAGGACATCAACTATAGGAATTAGACCACAGTTAAAAACTAGGAAAGTGGATAACACTCTTAACAAAGAATTATACTGAATGATATAAAACAGCAAGTCAAGACTGCAAGCAAGAACCAGTTCAGTTCAGTTTCTGAAAGAAAACCAGAAAGGTGGTCAACAACTAATATTCATCAATCATTAGTGGTCAGGTCCCTGGATTAGTTTTTTCACATGCATTGCTTATTTGAACCTTACCAATACACCTAAATGATAGTCTTTTTATTTTCATTGTTTATAAGAGGAAATAGAAGCTTAACTTACATGAGAGTTAAGTGACAGAATACACAGCCAAACCGCAGGGTTCAAATCCTGCTTATATTACCTATTTGTTTCAGCTTCCCATTCTTTAAAAAGCAGCTAACAATTCAAACTTCTTGTTATAAGGAATAAATTAACTACTGTATGTTAAATTCTCAGGATGCTAAGCACAAATAAGTAAGGAAACAGTACAGAGAATTTCAAAGGACTTCCAGTGTCAAATGATAAACTAGTAGATACAAATTCTAGTGCATACTCCAAGCTGTTAGCCATAACTGAGATCGAAATGAATAACCTATTACATTATCTGTATATTACATATGTGATTGAGAGAGTGAAAGGTGGGACAGGCAGTCTATATACTTCTAAGGTAAATTCACAGTATAAAATATACTTTCATAATTCAACAAAAAGATGCTTTAATGTATTAGTAACTTTTAAAAGTTCCTGTGTTAACCAGTAGTAAAATAAGATTAAGACAGAATATGATTTCCTTACACTGGGTAACTTATATAAGGTCAATGTCTCATAAAATAAGGAGTATTTTATAAATATTTATAAGTTAAGTTATATATTCTTTTCCTTGTCAAGGTAGATTCACTAATATTTCAAGCTAAGTAAATATTCAAAAGGGATCAACTGAAATACAAATCAAAACAGTGGTAAAACTCTTAAGTATAACTATGTATATAGCTTTATACAATATAGCTCTCTTAACCATTTGTCCCCCTCTGTGGGGAGATCAGAATCTAGTAAAGTTCCAAACTCATTTCCTCTCTTCTGAACATAGTGAAAGATCATGATAGCAGAGAAATAACCAACAAAAGGCATAATTCTCAAACTATCCGGCAAAAGCCGGAAATTAAGACAAAAATTTCACACTTCATAAATCTGATGTGAAGGACATAAAGGACTGGAAATAACATACTGCCAATTGTAACTTTACTAAATATAAGAAGATGTTTAGCCTAGACTTAAGCTATCACACTCTTAATATTTCCTTTCTTGTCTTTGGCATTAACTACTACTGCCATCTAGCAACAGGTCAAGAAACTAGAGAATGGCAAAAAGAAATAAACAAAAAGTTATTCAAGTCCAAAAGTCTCTAAACAGAAAGATGTTTTATCCTATGAATGTTTATTGAAAGTTTCATAGTTAAGTGAGATAGCTGTTTGCACTGAATTTTTCCTAGTTGTTCTTTTCCTTTCTTCCCCTTGCAACATAAACTATTGTTTCTATGCTAATTCTTAAATTTTACCTTCAACCCTAATCTTTCTCTAAAATTATTATTTTTTTTTTGACTAGCTCTCGCTACTTTTGCCTGGCAGGACTCGAACCGCGATCCATGGCCCCGGCCGCGGTTTCCTAGGCTGCCACTTTTACAGGCATGTGCGAACATGCCTGGCCCCTCTTTCTCCAAAATTTCAATCATATATTTCTAATATCCATTAGACCTTTCCCAACTTGAGTTGTACAGAACCTAAACAGTCTTCAAGATCTTACCCATATTTTACCACTAATACAAAATCTTTCTTTCTTTTTTTTTGAGACTAGGTCTTGCTATTTTTTTGCCCATGGAACCGCAGGCTCAAGCAATCCCCAGCCTCAGCTTCCCAGGTAGCTGGGATTACAGGCAAGGCCACCATACCCAGATATTTTTTTGAAACTAGGTCTCCAGGCAGGAGTCGAACAGTGACCCCTGGCCCCAGCCACTTCATAGGCTGAAACTTGCAACAGTGCCCGGCTACAAAATCCTTCTAAATCCAGCCTTAAATGAATTTAATTCCTCTAAATGTCAAATACTGTGTTTTACATGATCATTATAGACTAAATCTACTGAAATCCCATCTCTATATTTTCATACTTTGTTTCTCATCTAAAGCATAAAGTTCTCAATAGGAACCATGCTTTCCAATTCTCTAGTATGAATCCTCTATCAACCAGAGATTATCTACACAGTCCAGTTCAAAAAATCCTACTTCCCCAGAATAAAAATACAAAACAGTCAATAGAAGACAAAGTGACAAAGAACAACACAATGTGTAAAACAATAACTAGAAAGGACATACATACACATACACAAAAGGCAGCTATACATTTTCTGGAAAAGCAAGAAATAAAGAAATAACTACCTAAGAAATAAAATGAATTGCAACAAAAGTAATGAAACCTTCACAACCATAACTTAAGGTGGTCAATTCACGCTAACTTCTACAAAGAAAGTGCGATAAAGCTAGGAAATCTGCCTTTGATATACACTCCGCCTTCATTATTTCCTGCAAGATGCATTCATCTCCTTTCCTGTTCATTAGGTTGCACTTCTGCGAACCAATAGAATAGAATATATTTTACCTTTCAAAATTACAAAATTTATATGGGCAAACCATTTCCTTAAGTTGATGGCCAAATGTTAAAAATGTTATTTTTAGGCCAGGCATGGTGGCTCGTGCCTATAAGCTTCAGCCTATGAAGCGGCCGGGGCTAGGGATCGCGGTTTGAGTCCGGCCTGGGGCCCGTAGATAGACCTAGTTCCAAAAAAACAGCTGGGCGTGGTGGTGCACACCTGTAATCCCAGCTACCTGGGAAGCTGAGGCTGGGGATTGCTTGAGCCTGAGGTTCTATGGGCAAAAATAGCGAGACTTAGTCTCAAAAAAAAAAAAAAAAAGTTATTTTTCCTATCATTTAACTTTGTCACAGACCACATAACCAAATTTGGTTAGTTTCAGCGAAATTTATCTTCCAGAGTAGGGTTTGTTCCCCAGGGAATGGGCCATGGGTAACTGTACTACAATTAGTATATATGGTGCAGAACTTGATGCAAGTAAGTGCCAACAGTATGATAATTTAAACTTATTTAAATTTTAAAAAGGCCAAATGCACAGATGTATTCCTGCTTAAATCGCTGTATTTCCAGGGCCCAGTTTCTTTTACTGATTTCAAAGCAAGAATTAAAAACTTACACCTGAAATGAGTTTTTTAAAATAACTATCTGCATGGTCCCTGTGTTATTTTTAAAAGCCCCAAAATTAATAAACTGTGTTCTATTTCTCGAATGACGCAGGAATTTGAGTGAGTCTCCAACTCTTTTCTTAGTTCCTAAGAAATACTTCCCTTCCCTTTGATCTTAGAATCTTAGGGAGAAAAGAGAACCAAGTTTGAAAATAAAAAAATGGTTTTGTGAAAATAATTCAGTCCTACTTACATTAGATACAAATAATAAAATAATGGAATTGATGGGGTGTGCTACCCCCCCCATTGTCTCCTGTTTAAGATTGCAGATTTCAAGGACTAAAATGTGAGAATGACCTTAGTTGGAATTTCCCTAAGGGAGATGCAGGGAGAGAAAGAAGTGAAATGGTCAAGGTGAAACCTGGGAAATCAGGATATATAAAGGGTGTGCAAACAAAGAGGGATTCAAATAGAGGATTCGAATTCTGATTTGGAGAGGCAATATGGAGATCAGATAGAGATTCCATGGAGGAGCGATGGGAATCGGCCATCTTGTAAAGATGTGTGCCACGTGAGCTTGGCCATGTGGCCACCGAGGGCCTGCAACCCTTGGCTGACCCAGACTGGCAGCATGTGTGCTAGATGCAGTTAAGAAATTTGCAGATTAGAACTCTGTGTTGGAGTTTGTTTTGCTGAGTTTGACTTGTGTCTGAAAGAGGTCATGCAAACATAAGGCCTGAGAAGAAAGTGAACTTTGCTGGTTCGGCACCATGGAGTTTCTGCTACCTGGAAGACAAGGAGAACACAGCATGGAAGATGAGGAGCAAGCCAAAGGAGCAGCCAAAGGAACATGCTTTCAAGCGTCTGGAGATGAACTCTGACTGGACATTGGCGAGATGATCAGGACTGAGAGACTGAGGATTTCTGGACAACCCGGGAAAGGACTTTGGACAATGCTGAGAAAGGTTTTGGACAATGTTAAAGTAATCTGAGTCTTATTTACATGTTTCTTTTGTAGTTATTAGATTAGGATAATTAGAAATTACTTTGTTAGAAATAAATTAGTCTGCACTGATAGTCTTGCATTGGTTTGGTATTTTGGTTGAGAAGGCTGGGGATGGTGGAAAGAACCCACAAGTTTAAAGTTTAAACTGTCTTTAAGTTTTTTTTCTTCTGCAGTTTTTGGAGTTGAAGGCAGAGAGCAGCTGGCTGGCTTTTGTATATCAATGGTAAAAGTGATCAGTGTAAATTGCTATTGAACTGTTTGTAGCCTGCTTCGGAGAGAGAGAGAAGCAGGCATAGGTGTGTCTATGTAAGTTAAAGACAACTGCTAATGTAACTGCTAGTAGCCTGCTCTAGAGAGAAGAAGGCCTATATGTGTTAAAGTGAAGGTAAAAAGCCCTTCATGGTCACCCTGTTTCAGAATCACAAGTTTAAAAAAAAAAAACGAAAAATTTAGCTTCAATACCTATTCTTTTTTCCTCTTGAAAAAGATGCCTGTCATCAATGCTAGAATTTTAGGTCTGAGAAATACAGGGCACAAAGAATCATGAAGAAAGGGAAGGGCTCTAACAGAATCAAAACCGAGGTAAAAATACCCTTGACAGTTAAAAACTAAAAACACAATGGGAAATGAAGGAAACTGTCTAAGGTATTGAACTTAGTCAATGTGAGTGAGCTGAAAGGGGTTACCATGGAGAAGGAGGGAGTGGTTTTTAAGAGAAAGAATGTACTGTAAGGGGGTTCATTTTATCCCCCTTTTTGCATCTAACTTAACAGTAAGTCATATCAAGATCTGAATCTTGGTTTCTTCGCATTTTCAATTATTCTGAATATTATTTACCATTTTCTTTTGTGTGCACGAATAACAGTAAGTAAGAGTGGTGAACTCTTCTATATGCTCAACACTGTTCTAAGCATTTTTATATGCATTATATCTTATTTAATCTTCTAGCCAGTCCTACAAAAGTAGGTACACTTACATTCCTCCATCTTGTAATTAGGAAAGAGAAGCTTAGAAAAAGTAAACAATTTGTCAAAGGCTCACAAAGTATAGCAGGGGCTGGAATTCAAATCTAATTCCAGAACCCACACTCATAAATTCTCTCGTATACTGCACTGCCTCTCAAATGATATAAAGGGAATATTTACAAAGAGTTTTTAAATAACTATTCAAACATATAATGAATATTATAATTCTTTATAATATTCTATAAGACTATTATAATTCTTATTTGCAAAAATCAAAATGACTTCAATCAAGTCATAGGCAGTTAAAATATACACACACGGGATACCTTAATACTAGGTTTTTATGAATGTGTATATATGTAATGGCATAATCAATGATGAGAAATGAAAAGTCCTGACCAGATTTTGGTTGTCTGGGTCAAATGTGCAAGTTTCCAAATATTCATAGGTTTAAAGAAGGATTTTAAATATCAGCTAGCAAAGGCTGGGCACAGCAGCACATGCCTGTAAACGGCAGCCTAGGAAGCCACAGCAGGGACCAGGGATCATGTTTTGAGTCCCACCAGGGGAATGCAGCGAGACCTAGTTCCAAAAAAATATGGCTGGGCGTGGTGGTGCGTGCCTATAATCCCAACTACCTGGGAAGCTGAGACCAGGGATTGCTTGATTCTGTGGTACCCCAGGCAACGTGAGCCTGTGGTTCCACAGGCAAAAATAGCAAGACCTAGTCTCAAAAAAAAAAAAAAAAAAAAAAGTATCAGCTAGCAAGTTTAAAATATAGGCCAAAAATATAATTAAAAAAAAAAAAATATATATATATATAGGCCACCACCAAGAGCTTTTTCTTTCCTATTATTCCTATTATTTTCCATAACTGAATAGTTAGATATGACTTCTACACAGTTCTAGTCAAAAAAATTGTAGGAAAAGCAACGGGTTCAATCTATAGAAATATTGCTATGTACTCCTCTTGACCTTTTCCTTTTCCAGCTCCAGGCAAAAAGGAGAGATCTTTAATGCCCATTCAGAGCTGTTTTCTTTTTCATGTATTATCTTTTTCCAACACAGCCATGTAGGACACTAACAAATCAATTCCTCAGATTCTGTCTCCTCAGGATTATGAATTCCAGGCAGACATGAGATGAGAAAACAAAAGTGTCATCTGAAGATGCAGCAAAAACTAAAGTCAACAGAACTACCGCCTTCTTGCTGCTGGAGATAGAGGGCATCAGTACTGAGGGACTTTCAGTCTAGTTCTTACAGAGTCCATTACAGTCCAGCTTTAGGAGCAAGGGGATTCAGAGTAATCATCTGGTCACTAAAATAGTTTCCATCAACAATGTTAAGATGTGGCAAGTAATTCAAATACTATTAAACACAGCCATATTGCAAAATCAAATGCAAAATTCCACTGACTTTCATGATAGAAGAAATTTCACTTTTCTAAGGGGTTCTTTTAGGCTGTTTTCAATTACTTCTGTTGTTTTCCAGTGAAAAAAACTGGAGAAGCACCAACTTATGGTAATTCAGATGGGTCTTTTCACATCCAAATGGAAGTCATTTAGTGTGAATTTTCTTTTTATTGCTTAGCCCTTTAAAATTAAAGCTACACAAGGTTAAGATGTTTTACCCTTTCTTATACCCTTTGTGATAAATAATGGCCCCCACAGATCTCTGAACCCTAATTCCTTCCTGTAACCTATGGTGGTTTTTGTATCTGACATAAAGGATTTTGTGATTAAATTAAGGATTTTAAGAACGGAGAGATTGCTCTGAATTATGGAGGTGAGCTCTAATTGTAAACACAATGCCCTCATAAGAAGAAAGCAGAGGGAGATTTGCTTATAGAAAGGGCAGGAGGCAGGAGACCAGGGTGACATTACAGATGCAGCCACCAGAAACTTTCTGTAAAGGCAAACAAATGGATCTTCCTCTCAGAGGCCCCAGAAAGAATCAGAACCATTGATTTTAATCCAGTGAAACTGATTTCAAAGTTCTGTCCTCTGATACAATACAAAAACTTTAGGTCACTAAGTTTGTGGTAATTGTTAGGAAAGTCATAGGAAATGAACATATCCTTTCAATGGCTTAGCAGTGACTTGGCCCCAAAACAGTGAACTAATTAACTTGAACATTGGAGTTTAGAAATAAAGAAATTCTCGTTTTCAATTATGGTCTTCCTTACTAAGTAAACGAAACTATAAAAAACATGCAGAAATCAATGAGGAAAAAAAAGTATTTCTTAAAGGCACTACAAGGGAAAAGCAAAAAAGTATTTTCTTTAGGCCAACCAAAATTATATTAAGAAATAGGAGCTGCCAGCCTCTACCTCCAGTGGACTGGGGTGGAGGCTGGGCATCTCCGCCAGGGTGTGGGGTGGGTGGCTCTGGTGTACTCCAATCTCAGACCTGCAATAGGAATGAAAAAAAAAAAATCTCTCAGGCTGCAGATATAATAGAGAGGAGAGGAAGTAATAATGGCCCTGGATACACTCACCACCTGGGTAGGACAAGCAGCATGTTTGGAACCACTGAGACAAGAAAATGAGACCAGTGACTGCAGTGACCTGTCAGATTTCTACCTTCATCCTCTCTGGGGTTGGGGAGCCAAAACCCTGGTCCACAGTTTTGTGCAATGCGAGTGAGGCTCCCTCCTTTACCAATCAATGGGGGAACAAAACCACAGAGAATGTGGCTATAGCTCCATGGCAGAAGTGTTAACAGGAGAGTGGAGAGGACCTGGACCAACCACCTGGGGAAGTCTGTCGCTGGCAGGAAACATCTCCACTGCCAGCCGCTGGGAGTTGGGCTCCCAAACCAAGATACCAGAACTATAGGGCACACAAGCAGCACCACATGACAGACACCAGAGAAGAGCCAGGAGAGCTGCACCACCCATTTGCTCGACAAATCCCTGATGTGCTTCGCCTGAGCATCTGCCTCAGTTGCTCCTGGAAGATCCCTGGAGCCAGTCTGCTGCTGTCCAGGAATCTAAGTTCACACCCAGGAAAAAAGGACATTGTTTCAGAAAAAAAGACCAATGGGTCAAACATGTCAACAACTTGCAGTGAGAGGAGTTGGAGTGACTGGAGGAGGGGAGGGGGGAAGGAGAGGAAAAGGGGTACAATATGGAAGGGAGAGTCATACCTAAGGGAAATGACAACTATACAAATGCGACCAATAGTGTATGAAAATTACAAAATGAAAAATAGAAATAGGAAAATGAACACTCAAAATCTGCTTTAATAGGTCAGGCACGGTGGCACGGCCTTTAATCCCAGACTATGGAGGGGAGGCTGGGACTGGGAATCGCTTGAGTCTGAGGGTTCGAGACCCACCCAGGGCAACATAGGGAGACCTATTCCCAAAAAAGTTGGGCATGGTGGCGCGCGCCAGTAATCCCTGCTCCCTGGGAGGCTGAGGATGGGGATCACTTGAGTCCGTGGTACCCCAGACAACATAATGAGATCTCGCCTCAAAACAAAAAAACCCAAGAAAAACAAAACAAACCCTGCATTAATAACAATACAAGGTGAAAAAAACAAGCCCTCAGCATTTATGCAGGTTGATCTACAGTTTGCTTTCTGCTATCTACAAAAGTCAAAGTTAAGCACACAAACAATATTAATGTCTGCACTCATAGGAATACTGTCCCAGACACTGAGCAGGAAGTTAAGTAGGTCGCAAGGGCTTAAAGGTGGTAATAAACTACATGTTACTACTATTATAGTGTGTGCACTCGGTTCAAATGATAGCCCAGCCTCCACAGTTAAAAAACTTGAAAAGTACAGTCAAATGGAATTATCATAAGCAGTTTATATCTTATATCCATTATTTCATTTGATCCTCCCAACTCTAGAAAGTAGACAAGCTGGGTATCGATTTCCTTAGCACACTTTAAAAAGTTGCGGCTGAGTGAGAAAAGTGCCCAAAGATTAGTAAATGGTTTGTTCCGAAGTCTTTCTCTTAGGTCATTTGACCTCCATAATCACCATCAATCAATTTACTTTCTTTTTTTTTTTTTTTTTTGAGAGTAAGTCTTGCTGTTTTTGCCCATTGAACCGCAGGCTCTCGTTGCCCAGGGTACCACAGACTCAAGCAATCCCCAGCCTCAGCGTCCCAGGTAGCTGGGATTACAGGTGTGCGCCACCACGCCCAGCTATTCTTTTGGAACTAGGTCTCGCTACGGCCCCAGGCAGGATTCGAACCGCGATTCCCTGGCCCCGACCACTTTATAGGCTTGAAGCTTACAGGCACGAGCCACCGTGCCCGGCCCAATCAATTTACTTTCAATATGACGTATTAACTTCCAAAGTAACTTCCAGTTGAGGAAGAAAACACTTTACAACACCGTATTTTAATTTTACATCCATGAAAAGGAAATGCAACAATTTTTCCAGCTGTCGAAAAAGCAGAACAGTGGACAAATAACATAATATACAGGAGCGTTTTTTCGCGGGATGACAACCGTCACAACCCATCACCTTTAGATTGCCGCGTGAATTAATAGGCGTCCAGGCTTAATAGAAGCTAGCCTCTCGGTTCTCACTATACCTTACACCTCTTTCCAAATGAAATTTTGCTTTCCGGCCTCGAAATAACCAACCCAAGGGGTGGACATGAGGGAACGTGCAGGGAGGGTAGAGCCAGGGGGTTAAACTTGTCCAGGCCTTCGTGCCTTGAACGCCTAAGGGCGCTTGGCCGCTCCCGAAGCACCATTCAGACAAAATGCTGGGGGCGGCGTCCCTCCAGGCCGACCAGGCCACGGAAAACGACTCAGGGGGGTGAGACCCCGGCACCAAAAGCCTCAACACGTGGTCCTCCTTCCGCCCCTTTTCCCTCTCCGTTCCCCGTGCTTTTAGGTTCAGGCACTCCGGCGTCCTGACTCAGCCGAGCGGTACTGTCGCGGCCCGTCCAAAGAGTTGCTTAAACTCAGCACATGCCCAGCCCGGCCCGATGCAAAGTACCTCAGAGACAAATCTCCAAGAAGTGCCAGAAAGTTAGCGTAGTCACGGCGCAGAGAAGACGACCGGAAACACACCCTCCACCTTTCTGATTGGTTAAACGCGCTAAGGAAGCTGCAGAGGATTGGTCAACAACTGAAAGGCGGGCCAGAGAGCCGGTAAGTAAAAGAGGCGGGGCGGGGCGGGGCGAGGAGCGCCAAGTACTAGCTTCCCGCCCTGATTGGAGGAAAGCAGGACGTCTGCGTTGCGTAATTCAGCTAGCGCCTAGTGGCTCGCGCCACCGCCCCTTTATAGTCGGTTAACGGCAGCTTCTACTTCCGCCTTTTTGGTGATTAAAGTTTGAACCTCCTGACTGCGTGGCCAATAAAAGGCAAGAGTAACGCGCACTCCGCCTCTTTGAGTGTCTACCGAGAGTGAAAAATATGTAGCCCTTGGCACGGGCCCTGAAAAATCCCCACGCACTCAGAACTTCAATATGAGAACGTACAGGAACCAGAACGTCACACTCAAACTTGTCCTTAAGGAGACTGTCTCCGCCCAGGGAACTCTGGGATTTGTAGTCCCGGCCGCGCAAGCCTTGGCGCTTTCAAGTGTCTGTTGCTGAGTTCTGTTAACAACCGCTGACGTTCTTTGTGGTTTTGCTGTGTTCCGCTGTGCCGTTCATCCTTGAACTTGTCAGCACCATTAAAGCCAAAGGACACTTAGGGAAACTAGAGAGGCTTCATAAGTTTGTGAAAGATAAATATTAGATTTCCACGCGTGTTGTTACCGCATTGACTACATAAGTGTTCTAGGTCACTGTACTAGAATATAAAATTCTTAGTTTATAAAATTTTACTATTACAACAAAGCATTTTTTGATTTTCAGATTGTTTGCAAATATTTGGAAGCTTCTCTAAATTTAGCATTTATACATACTCTAATGGCGCAACGAGAAGCTGCTTTCCTAGATCAAATTTTGGTATCACATGAAGCAAAACTGGTTAGGATGTCACGTGTGACCAGTTTCAGAGGACACGTATGTTTTTCAAGACGGTATGGCAATATGTCTTAAGATGGTTTTCCTACCTTTATTATATCATGAATTTCTTTTACTTCGACGAGTCCATTTAGTAATATTTTATTACTTTTGTGTTAGGCAAAAATAAAGTTAGATTTTTATCTAATTAAAAGTAGGTTATTAATAACCAAAAACTTCCTGAGTGGATGTCTATCTTTGGCATACTTTTTCCTATTTAGTAAGTAATACAAACTTTTTATTGATATAGAATAAAATAACTCGTAATGTCCAATAGTTCTATATTTCTAGAATAAAAATAACTTGCCAGGATAAAAGTAACCAAAAACAGCTGGGAGACTGTCTTTGAAATTAAGACATTTTTATTTAAAAATGGTTATTGTATAATTTTTATTTCTTATTTCTAAATGAGAGTTTTCAGATTATTTGTAAATGAAAACATGGGTGAATAACTTTTAGTTTGCTAAATGAAAGGCCAAGTTGGGTTTGTCATTATTATAGTTCTCCTCTTAATGTTTTATATGATGTATTAAGTGAAATATATAGATATGAAGATAACCCCAGGGCACAAAAAAAAAAAGCAGAACTATATGTATTAATGCTGTTGGTTAACTAACATTTTAATAGTGTTTCCCTTTTTCCTCTGGGAAAAAAAGGAGAGCTAAAAAGATCTTTGATCCACTGGTATTGAAATGATATCCATATCACTAAGAATAAAAGCCATTAAAACTGTTGGTTTTAAGACTACTACTGTGGTTATCACAGTTCAGCAGAGGGATAAGCAACTGTATCATGAGCAAATTTTGGCTGTTTTGTATCAACGGTTCTCAGTGCTCATTCAACAGTCTTTTGGAGCCTCCCAAATTGTTTCCTTGAAAGAAAAAAAACCTTAAATAATTATGTGTTAAGAATTTAAAAATAGAAATGAAAAAGTCATCATTACCTCCTTTTATGATGTGAACCAGAAATCTTTGTACACCATCTGTTGGAAAATAGTTTAAGAAATAACCTCAAAGTGAGATAAATGCAGAGTGACTTGAGATGCAAGAAGAGAGTTTCACAACCATTATTTGTACTAACTTTTTAATCTCAACACATCTTTTCATTTCTGCTTTTAAAAATTTGTACATGCTATAAGTCTCTTATTTAGTAACAATACAAAAATTTTTAATGAACTTAATAAAATTTTTAAAATAAAATGTCATCCAAAATAGGTGAGGATGTGTTAAAGAAAAAATTATTTATAACACTTGTTAAAGATAGGGAGACTAACCCGTCACAGTGGCTCGTGCCTGTAAGTTTCAGCCTATGAAGCGACCAGGCTAGGGATCACAGTTTGAGTCCTACCTGGGGCCTGTAGCGAGACCTACTTCCAAAAAAATAGCTGGTGTGGTGGCGTACGCCTGTAATCCCAGCTACCTGGGAAGCTGAGCCTGAGGATTGCTTGAGTCTGTGGTACCCTGGGCAATGCGAACCTGCGGTTCCACAGGCAAAAATAGCAAGACCTAGTTTCCAAAATAAATAAATAAATAAAAATAAAATAAAGATAGACTTTATTCAAAGGGGGAGGGAGCTATGTTTGGGCTTTGTTATGGGGAAAGAGAATGGGCTCAACACTATAACAGGGAAAGTGGTAGCATATAGGCAAGGAGCATAGTATAATTGTCAGGATGGAAAATTACCAAGAGGAAACATCAGCGGTAGAGGTGATTACTGTTAGACTCAACAGAATTCCTTAATAAACTTGCCATGTGCTGATAAAAAATAATAATAATAATAAAGTTGGAGACAGGGCAAGCTGAGTAACTGAACATCACATGAGACATAGTGAAGGAAGAGGAATCTAATCAGCTATTGAAAGAAGGGGAAGTCTGCTTAAACTGACGTAGTAAGATTCTAAGGTAGGACTTGGGAGCCCAAGGACACAGTCAAAATGGGAGTTTATGTATCCCTATAACCCCATACACTCACTCCAGACAAAATACTGGTATATTGTTATAAATATATGAAGTCTAAATTGTAGATAATACTACTTGCAAATATTCATGCTCAACCACTGTGTATATTAAGAAATGCTCAATATTCTACTTATCATTTTGCAAAGACTAACAATTATGGGGCAATATAGGCAGTTCCAAACTCTGTGGAACAGGTTGTCAGGAAAAGACAGGCTGGAACTTTTAAGACTTGAATTAAAGTTTCAGTGCATAGGCAGAATTTCTTTTTGGAAACCTCAGCTCTGCTTTTAAGGTCACCCAGACTATAAAGGGAAGTCTGCTTTATTTAAAAAAAAAATGGAAGTCTGCTAATGATGAACATTAGTCACCCAAATAATAGACTCTCATAACCACACATAGGTGAAGAACTTCATATCATTAAAAAATAGTGTTTCAGGCTTGAGAGTTAGATCGGAGAGCCAAGTCTGACATCTTGTATTTGTGGGGTTGAGTTGGTATAAGTATGTTAGATGTAAAAACCAATCTCTTTTCCCACTTTTTGATAAAATGTATCTAAGACAGACAGCCCTATTTTCAACCCCCATCTCAGCCTATCTCTCTAGCTCCCAACCTATTTTGACTGGCTAATTCTTGAGAACTGGTCTAACAGCCTACACTTGATGCCTTAGGATCCAGGCTTACACTGTGTTCTAGTACCCAACTCTTGAATTTCAGAACCCCTTGAAGATTTCTCAATACATGTGAGACCTATTCCTAGGTGCATGTGTCTACTTAAGAAAGATTACTTCCTGGCAGGCTACCACCTCTAGAGCTTTAAAATATGTCAACAAGCCTGCCCTTGAAACCAGAGGGTGGGGTAGTGGTGAGAACATCCTGTGACAGGTGTCAGCTGGTTTATCTGGTCCCCATGCCAAACTTTTTTTCAAGATAGTGGTGTTTTAACTCCTTCTGTCTTAAGATGGACTTTACTATTTACTAGTATTATTACACTATTAGTAAGCAAAAAGTTTAAAGTTGGGGAAGGGGGCAGTTCTTGCCTTTTAATACTACCGTATCACCTACCTGTGTCTATGCAGCCATCTCTTTTCCTTTGTTTGCTGTTCCTTAATAAACTTGCCATGAGCTGATGAAAAAAATAATAAAGGTGGGGAAGGAGCAAGTGTTGAATGTGATAGATATGTTTATCAAAAATATTGGTCACCCACAGAAAACCCTTTTACAGAGCTGCTCAAAAGTGAAATGACTAACCTGTATTTTCTCTTCCTGACACTTTGAAGAATGATCAAATAGTAAAATATGTACACTAAATTGGAGTTAAGAGATGCGAAAAAGGTCAGAGTAGTTAACAAACTAGTCTCTGCATCTCCCACTTAAGAATTAACACCATAGCTTATTTTAAACAGAAAAGCCTGGTTGGTTTCTAATGGAGCAGCTAAAGATCTTTGTAAGAATAAGTTCACTTTCTTCTTGGACAAAATATAAAGGTGCTTATCTGCCCGGCCGCCTTCCTTCTTGCCGAACGCCGCCAAATGGTGTTCAGGTGCTTCGTGGAGGTTGGCCGTGTGGCCTATGTCTCCTTTGGACCTCATGCCGGGAAATTGGTTGTGATTGTAGATGTTATTGACCAGAATAGGGCTTTGGTTGATGGACCTTGCATGCAGGTGAGGCGACAGGCTATGCCTTTCAAATGCATACAACTCACTGACTTCATCCTCAAGTTCCCACACAGTGCACGCCAGAAGTATGTCCAACAGGCCTGGCAGAAGGCAGATATTAATAAAAAATGGGCAGCCACAAGATGGGCCAAGAAGATTGAAGCCAGAGAAAGGAAAGCCAAGATGACAGATTTTGATAGTTACAAAGTCATGAAGGCAAAGAAAATGAAAAACAGAATAATCAAGTTTGAAGTTAAGAAGCTTCAAAAGGCAGCTCTTCAGAAAGCGTCTCCCCAAAAAGCACTTGCTGCTGCAAAGGTGCAGCTGCAAAAGGGTGCAGCTGCAGCAGCTGCTGCAAAAGTTCCAGCTAAAAAGGTGACTGCTGCAGGCAAGAAGGGTCCAGCCCAGAAAGCTCCAGCCCCAAAAGCTGCAGGCCAGAAGACCACACCACCTAAAGCTCAGACGGGTCAGAAAGCTCCAGCCCAGAAACCCCCTGCTTCAAAGGCATCTAGCAAGAAAGCATAAGAGCATAAAAAACTATTGTAAAGAGTAATAATGTTTCTTTTTGACAACTGGCAAATACAGAAAGAAAGGAAGGAAGGAAGGAAGGAAGGAAGGAAGGAAGGAAGGAAGGAAGGAAGGAAGGAAGGAAGGAAGGAAGGAAGGAAGGAAGGAAGGAAGGAAGGTGCTTATCTGCCCATAGGGGGTTGATTCAAGGCATAAGCCACAAGATTGGCTCTAGATGGATGTAGTTGTTACTGTATTACTAAGGTGAATGCTATTACACATTTATACCCTCATTTTTCTTCTCTCTCCTTGCACCCATTGTATTTTCAGGTAACTTTAGAAGGTTCTCAATATGGAAAATTACATTATGCAAAAGTAGAAAGTACTTATGATGAATCCTTATGTATATAGTCTCCCAACTTCAACTGTTGATTAAATTTAATATCTATCTTCATATCCATATTTCTAGCATCTCTCCTATCAATTATTTATAAGCAATTCCAGATGTCATTTTATTTGTAAATTACTGTTTATATCTCTAAGTGATAAAGATTTTTCCCAAGCATAGCCACATTATGCAGCTATTTTAATAAGTACTATTACACAAAACTAAGGTGTGTAATTTTAAACAAGTTTTTAATAACTCTGAACCGCATATTACTCATCAGATACCAGTATCTCCTTCTCAGGTATCTTTGATTAATAAAATTTAAATGCATGCAATGCCTTGCACAGTGCTTTGAGTGTATTGCCATTGCAGGCATGCAGGAATTATTAGTTCAAGTTCCAACCTTTGGTCTACTTACATCACTTACATCTCTAAGAGAATAGAGAACAATGACTAAAGAGGACATTTACTGAGCCCCTTTGTGCTTGAAAATGATCATTATAAAAAGAAAAAAATTAAACTATGGCCTTAGGAATTAAGGATGTTGAAATGAAGTTCATCAAAGTTTATGTAAACTTGAGCACAGTGTTTTTTTGTTTGTTTGTTTGTTTGTTTGTTTGTTTGAGACTACGTCTCGCTATTTTTGCCTGTGGAACCGCAGGCTCTCGTTGCCCAGGGTACCCCAGACTCAAGCAATCCCCAGCTTCAGCTTCCCAGGTAGCTGGGATTACAGGCGCGCGCCACCACGCCCAGCTATTTTTTTGGAATTAGGTCTCGATATGGGCCCCAGGCAGGTTTGAACCGCGATCCCTAGCCCCGGCCGCTTCATAGGCTGAAGCTTACAGGCACTAGCCACCGTGCCCGGCCTAACTTGAGCACAATGTTAAAGAAATAGTAAACAAAGAACTGACATGGAATTGATGTGAAATACAGATTGTGTTCAACTCTTCTGCCATCTACACTGCTCCGTGGGTCCTCTGTGTTGCGCTCTCCTACCCTCATCGCCAATTGGAGGGGAACCATTCCTTGCTGCCAATTGTTGGGCTAAGCATCGGGCTCATCGCTGTGCATAGGTTCTTTGTCCTAGCAGTTACACAGACACATGAGGCAGGGCAGGGCCAGGCCCCTGGCTGGGGTGAGTCCAGGAGGCTAGGGAGCCCCCAGGAGCCCAGGAGCCTCCCAGTCCCCCAGGAATCCTCAGGCTCTTTCCCTGGCCTCTCCCTGCCATTTTCTCATTCTCTCTCACCTGCTCTCTCTCATGCTCTCATCCTTTCTTCACAAGCGCACATGTGCACACCTACTGGTACAAGCACATACACAGTCATGGGGGCAGGAAGGGGCACAAAAACACAGGTGCTAGTTATACAGAGTAATGGAGAAAGAAGTCTGACCAATTCATCCTGCACAATGTGACAACTCTTTTTTTAAAATTTAGAAATATATTACCTTTTAATGATAAACTATTAAAGTAAATATTAATGTATTTTCCTATATAGAGAAAAGTGCAGTTCTCTCAAGGAATAGCTAAAGGAAAATAAATGAGAAATATCTGTGTAATTCTCAAATCTATTGAGGTACTTTTTTTTTTTACCTTTTTATTCTTTGCCCTTATATATCTAAACACACACACATGCACACACACACACACACACATATATATATAAATATATATATATATTGAATCACTGTCTACCCTGATGCTCTCCCATCACCTTACCATCTGTGCACTATCTTAGTCTTTTGTGCCCTCCCCTGCCACTGTTCTTTCCATCCTCCTCCTTTCTTGTTCTACACTTTAGTTCTGTTGGCAGTTTCCAATTTTTCTTAAGCATTTGTTTGTTTGTTTTTCCTATATCCTTCAAATAAGTGAGACCATTCCATATTTCTCTTTTTCTTTCTGGCTTGTTTCCACTAATATGATTCCTTCTAGCTCCATACATGTTGTTGCAAATGACATTAGTTTGTCTTCTTTGATTGATGCATTATATCTCATTTATAAATATATGGCATCTTTTTCAGCCATTCGTCTGTTTGGGGCCATTTGGATTGCTTTCATATCTTGGCTATTGTAAATAGTGCTGCAATAAACATGAGAGTACAGGTGTATGTGACAAATCTTAACTTAGGATTTTCCTTCTCTTCATTTCATCTATGTGATGATATAACACAAATGTTTGATCTGAGCTTTAAAAACAAATATGAAAATCTTCTGTTTCTTATTCTGAGACTTCTGGAACTTTTAGTTCCCAGATTCAAATAACAATTGTATCCCTACTCTCTGTCTACTTCTTTGTGGTTTATGTTTATTGATTTTTCTCTCATCGCCTGTCCCAGAAAAATATTTCTTAGGAGGCTGAATTTAATTTTCTAAACATTATATTAAGTAAACTTCCATTCCAGATAACATCATATCCTAAGTTGTACCAAGTATTAAAAAATGGATTTGGTAATGGTTGCCAGGATCTCAACATTTGGGCAATAGCAATATCACACTGCAGCAAAGTCATGTTTTCTTTCATTCCAAAAAGATGTTATGGTAGAGATAAAATAGAGAGTCATAGTGAGAGTTGGCAGTCTGAATAAGTTTGTAATCAGATGGTTAGAAGTGATATAGATGATTGCTCTCAGGCTGATGAAATGAAAGTTTAGCAGATAAAAGAAACAGTAAGTAGATCACAGTCTAATTATATTAATCTAATTAGCATTTTCACCCTTAAATTCAGATATTGAAAATCAATACATGATAGTGTTGTCTGCACTACAAAATTTACTAGCTTTGATAATCTTTTGACTTAAATTTATAACCTAATTGTTTTAGTATAAACATTCCACATTAAAATGCATTCTTAAAAAATAACTTTTATATAGAACCGAAACATAGAGAGAGAAGGAGGAGGGAGAAAATGGGGGCAGGGAGGGCACACAAAACTGAGATTGTACAAGGGTGATAAGGTGATAGGAAAACCTCAGGGTAGACAATGATGTGTATATATATACATATATATACACACACACAGATATATAGGTGCAATCAATAAAAAAAGGTAATGGAAAAAAGTGACTTTTTTGACTACTACTACAACAGCATTAGAATGAAGAGAATGTTTTTTCCAAAAATCAAAATCATAAATATCATATACTAGTGGAATAAACTATATCCTTTGCCCCCAATCACAGATGAATCTAAGCAGGAGAAAAACAAATAACTTGATTACATACTTGATAGGCTAAGAAAAGGAAAAGCAAGGATTTTAACCTTTTGCTGTTACTTTAAGTAGGTATATGGTAGTTGCAGAGGCTGATGACTATAACATGAAATGGTCATCATTATGATCATTTCATTGCACAAGTAGACATCTATGTTTGATGAGGAAACTGACATAAAAAATGAGGGAGGAGACCATTTTGCAAAGAGCAATAAAAAATACTACAACTATTATGACCAGGAACTTATATAAAGTATATTTTATCTAATGAAAATGATTCTCCTTAATATGAATTGAGTCATTCATGCAAAAATGCATGTAATCAGTAAATTTTTAGGTCCTGGAAATATGTCAAGTAAAACAGTCCCAGCCAACATGCTTCATGTTGAAAGCATATTGTTGGCAGACAGTATCTATTGAAAAGTAGCCGGGCATGGTGGCTCGTGCTTGTAAGCTTCAGCCTATGAAGCGGCCAGGGCTAGGGATCACAGTTCGAGTCCCGCCTGGGGCCCGAAGCGAGCGAGACCTAGTTCCAAAAAATTAGCTGGGCGTGGTGGCGCGCGCCTGTAATCCCAGCTACCTGGGAAGCTGAGGCTGGGGATTGCTTGAGTCTGTGCTACCCCAGGCAACGAGAGCCTGTGGTTCCACGGGCAAAAATGGCAAGACCCAGTCTCAAAAAAAAAAAAAAAAAGAAAAGTAAATAATACATTTCAGTTAATGACAAGTACTCTGCAGGGTGGTGTATTTAAAATACTTAATACTAGCATGACGAGTTTGGTATCACACACTCTGTACTACCTTGTATTTGCTCTTTTCCTCCTCTGCTTCACTTCCCTTTCCTGATCACTTCACCTTCTTGACATTGAATTTCTCAATAAAGTGTTATATAAACTTTAGCTTGTGACTGTGTTTTCACACACTGTCCTCCCTTCCCCCATGTGACCCCTGATTATATCATGGGATGACCTTATCCTTACTATTGCTGGTATTATGCCTTTTGCTACTAGATCATGTATAGAAAGATTGGGTAGGTGGTGGGATAGAAAGAGTAGTGGATGCACTCAGGTCTAGGACTATTTACTTAATAACAGACAAATGCTTCAGTGTTATAGCAATTGTTGTAGCCATGTTAAATTATATTGACTAAAAATCACCAGTGGTTTTGTGAAGGAAAATATAAAGTAGACTGAGAAGAAAGGGCATAGCATAATTCTGTATTCTTTCTGAAAAGTACATTCTTTGGGAGGAGTGTGTGTATCAAAGGATATATGATACAACAGATATCCGCTGAATGACCATACGGCAAGGAAGCATCTGTTTACCCTTCACTCACTGATGGAGAGACTGCAATGGAGACAGGAACTAGAAGTGCCAAAGTCAACCTTAAATTCTTCCAGTGAAGCCTCATTAAGACCTGCAATTTAGGCCGGGCACGGTGGCTCATGCCTGTAAGCTTCAGCCTATGAAGCGGCCGGGACTAGGAATCGCGGGGCAAAATAGCGAGACTAGTCTCAAAAAAAAAAAAAAAAGACCTGCAATTTATAATCTGGGACTGTATTAAAATAATTATTACTTCTTTTTTTTTTTTTTTTTTTTTGGAGACTAGGTCTCGCTATGTTTGCCAGTGAAACCGCAGGCTCACGTTGCCAGGGGTACCACGGACTCAAGCAATCCCCAGCCTCAGCTTCCCAGGTAGATGGGATTATAGGCGCGTCTCACCACACCCAGCTATTTTTTGGAACTAGGTCTCGCCTCGTTGCCCCGAGTGGGACTCGAACCATGATCCCTGTTCCCTGCCCTGGCTTCCTAGGCTGTCGCTTACAGGCATGCCAGGCCACGGTTATTACTTCTAATAAATTGATCTAGTATATATAGAGTCTAGTGCCAGACAAAAGCCTTGTGGGTTAGTGTCTGGCTTCGTGTTTTTAACGGAGGATAGAGGCTGCTAAAAGAGCCTAGGAACATAAGAATGCCCTACTGTCTGAGATTAAGTCAACTTCTGCTCATGCGCTTGACCCCAAGTCTTTTAAGACTTTAAATGATGAATTACATCCTCTCTTTATTTTCAGCCTCTCCCTCAGTTTAACCTTTCCTTCTGAGTCTCTTCCATACTAAAACAAAACAACTTTCCTGTGACCATATTTTTTGATTCATTTGTTTTCTATAAAACCCTAGATCTATCTCAAAATCTCCCCTACAATCTTCAATTTGCTAGAATGTAGCACTGGTCTTTAGGCTTCTCAAAGGTCACAAATCAACTTAATTGCCAAAACAAGAGCTTTCTCTAATTTTGTTTGGTTTAGTCACCTTCATTTGAAACTGTTGACCTCATCTTTTGAAATACCACTGTCCTTTTGTTGTCAGTTCCTTCAGTTCCTTTGCCTCTTCCTAAATGTAAAGCTCCCCGAATTCCACAAAAAAATGTTCTGCTTTCTGTATTTCCTCTCTCAGTGGCTTCACTATCCAGTGACTCACATTGTAAGTGTGTATCTTAACCTTTGATACTCAATTAACCTTCTTCATTTAGTCACATATTACTAGCACCCAGGAGGTTTTTAAAAAGCATTTTAATGCACCCATGCTTTTCCCATGGCTATTATACTAACTGAGATCCTCATTATGGTTTGTGTGGACTTAGCAATAACTTAAACTATCTGCCACCATTTCTACCACCTCAATCTCTATAAAGTCACAGAGTGTTATCTGTTAAAAATTCTAATATTTTGTATAGTGATAATGTTGGTTTACAACACTGCCTATGTTCAAAGGGTATACCTATGTTCAACATACAAATACACGTTGTTACACTGCACTCATCTTTTCAAAGAACAGAGCAAAACTTTATCTCCTGTGTAAATCTTTGTGTAATTTTGGCTTCAAAAGTGAATACCAAGTTTCTCTTCTTCCCATTTTCTCAAATGTCATAAAGGAATAATAATAGTAATAATAATAACATTAATGACCCAGAAGGACCAAACAAACAAGAAAGAAAAATTAAGAGGCCTTAATGGTTTTATGGACTCTAGAGATCAGGTGAAGAATAATAAATGATTTATTAAGGTGAGGAGATAACAATTTAAGTTACAAAAATCTGAAATGTTAACAATAATCAAGCTAACTAGCGCCAAAGAACTCCTGAAGAACTCAGACCTTACACCTGGTCTGTAAGACCAAAAGTCTGTCATTAAAAGTCCCAATTCTACTCTCCATCCCACAGATCAATCCTCACCTTTAAAAAGAACAGAAGCCCCACGATTCCAGACATTGAAGGGAAATACCTAGTAGGCTGGAGAAAATAGTCAATGTAGGGCAAACTTTAATTAATATTATGCTCAAAGAAAAAAATTTTCAGCCTGGGACGATGGTGTGTGCCTGTAAGTGACAGCCTATAGAGCTGTAGCTGGGTCTGGGGATTGCAGTTCGAGTACTGCCGGGGGCAACACAGTGAGACCTAGTCCCAAAAAAACAGCTGGGCGTGGTGGTACCCACCTGTAATCTCAGCTACCTGGGAAGCTGAGGCTGGGGATTGCTTGAGTACATGGTACCCCAGGCAACGTGAGCCTGCGGTTCCACACGGGGGCAAAAATAGCGAGACCTAGTCTCCAAAAAAAATAAAATAAAATAAAAATGGATATATCAATCAACAAGAACTCTCATAAATGAAAAAAAATCTTACAGAAAGATAAAAACCAAATAAAAATAGAAGTAAAAAAATTTTAGGAAAGTATCATTTCAGGAAGTTTGATTAATATGAAGTCCAGAAAGAGAGAGGAAAACGTACAAGAGGCATTTATCCTAGAAGAGGATATAATTCTCCAATGAATCCTGAAAACAGTTAATGGGAACACACATCATGGTACATTATTTTGGAATGTCAGTGTTATAGACCTACAGAGATGATCTAAAAAGCATTCACAAGCCGACCGCGGGGGCCTGCGGCTTTAATCCCAAGCCTAGGACAGGAGACTGTGACGGGGAATTGCATGAGTTCGCGGGTTCGAGACCCATCCGCAGCAACATAGCGAGACTTAGTCTCAAAAAATAGCTGGTTGTGGTGGTGTGCACCTGTAATCCCAGCTACTTGGGAGGTTGAGGCTGGGGATGGCTTGAGTCTGTTTTACCCCAGACAATGAGAGTCTGCTGTTCCCCAGCCTCAAAAAAATAAAATAAAAAGCATTCACAACAATGAGAGGCCTAGGCAGAATGAAGTTCTCATTCACCATGACAAGAAGCGAATATATAAAATTAATAGATGAAAAAAAAGTAGCCCAGGAAACAACACTGTTTAGCTATACGATAGCAAGTTCAGTACAACCGAAATGCTGAGGGTGACTGGTCTGTGAGGAGAACTGGGAATAGGGCAGGAAACTACTCATTTAATTATAAGCCTTTTATTAGTAGCAGCTCATTTTAAAACACTGATATTTTAGAAAAAAAAGTAAGTAGTATTAAGAAGTTTTCTAACTTCTCTATTCTCACTTGCCTAGATAATAAACCTTAAATCTCCCCAGCTTGCTTTTTTTAAAAAATCCAGCTTCCCAGTTTCTTTTGATCAGTCCTCTCTCCAGGGATTCACACATTTTCATGCCAACCATTCACTTCTTTATGAACAAGGATTGAGCCTCTACTGTGAGCTAGAGGGTAAAAATGAGTAAGACAGCCTCCCCATCCCAACTGTGAATTCAAGGGCAGGAGAAAATGCAATAAATAAACAAAAAAAAAAAAAACACTTTAGTGAATTGCACCTGTGAATTAAAGTATGGACATGATCATTATAAGAGCATCTAAAAGAAAGTAATGTGTTGCTTAAATTTATCTCTCACTCATGCTCCAAGCTTTGGATAATGCTGGTTTATGTCTTGAAGGGTTGTGGCCATACAGAAAGACAATATGAAATTTTCTCTTACCAGTCCTGCCCTCTCCTCTTCCCAGAAACAAAGGTTTTTTTTTCCCTTGTTCCTCAATTACTTTTCCCAAAATGCTTGGATTCTAATTTATTCTGGAAGCATCATCACATAATAATTAAGAACTCTGAATCTGGAACTGAAAATACTTTGACACACTCTCTCTCTATATATATATGATGGGACAGGTTACATATCTACTTTGCATTCAGTTGCTTCACTCCTTAGAAGGGCAGTAGGACCACTGATAAAATAGGGTTTTATTAAGGATTATGTGCGATTACGTATTTTTAATTTTTTTTTTTTTTGAGACTAGATCTCGTTATTTTTGCCCGTGGAACTGCTGGCTCTCGTTTCCCGGGGTACCACAGACTCAAGCAATCCCCAGCCTCAGCTTCGCGCCACCACGCCCAGCTATTTTTTTGGAACTAGGTCTCGCTACAAGCCCCAGGCGGGACTCGAACCGCGATCCCTAGCTCTTGCCACTTCATAGGCTGAAGCTTACAGGCACGAGCCACCGTGCCTGGCCTCATATTTTAAATTCTTAAAATACAGTATTTATTATGGTCACGTCTTTCTCCCTTTGCACAGAGGAGGATAGAGCTAGATAGATTTGTCCTTCCAATTATTTTTGTTATCAGTATCTAGCCCAGAGCCTGACTCCTGCCAGGTACATGTTTGCAGTAATGATGTGGGAAGAAACAAAAGATTGTACAGGAATATTCAATGACAACAATGGGAACTGAATTGGGGTTAAAGGATGGATAACATCTAGTCAAGGGTAGGAGTGACCAGTACAAAAAGAATACCATTGGAAAAGAGCATGTGGGAGTCAGTGAGGTAAACAGCCTCTGCAGAAAGGGTATATACTGGGTTAATGGAAGATAAGGTTGGTGGGTGAGACAAGCTGTGAGTCTGTACACAGGCAGAGACAGGCAGAGGTGTTTACATCTGAACTGATAAAAAGGGGCTCTGTAAACAATTGAGGAATATGACAATACCAGTATTTGAGTAATATTAGTATGAAAGTTATCAAATTTGCAGGAGGTAAGACTAAATTCCTGGCCTATTTCCTTCCAGTATTCTTCACCACACTTGGCATGGGTTATGTGAAAACCATGCAACTGAAAAAACTTTAGTAATGAAACAAAAAAAAATAAATAAATAAAGATGAGTTAATGGTTACTTATAAAGAGTGCCAGAATCAAACAAAAATAAATTTGAAAAGGAAAGTGGATTTGGAAAAAAACTGGAAGAGTGACATTACTTTTTCAATTCAACAAATACTTAATGAAAAAAGTACTGTGATGATTACAATACTCAATCTTAAAATGACAAACTAATACAGTTATGTAGTGCACCCTTCAATAGCTCAGCTGGTAGAGCAGAGGACTGTAGACTGGAACATGTACTAATACAGTTATGTAAATCTCCACATACAAGAAACATGATAATGGTGGGAGAGAAAGAAGATGAATGAAAGAGTATTCTAGACCAGTGGGTCTCAAATTTTTTGTTCTCAGAATTTTTCTATATTCTTACAATTTTTTTGAGTTTTTGTGTGTTACATCTCTACTTCCATATGACAAATTAAGACAAAATTATGACCTTTTTTTTTGAGACTAGGTCTCGCTATTTTTTGCCCGTGGAACCGCAGGCTCTCATTGCCCGGGGTACCACAGACTCAAGCAATCCCCAGCCTCAGCTTCCCAGGTAGCTGGGATTACAGGTGCACACCACCACGCCCAGCTATTTTTTTTTTGGAACTAGGTCTCGCTGCGGACCCCAGGCAGGATTAGAACCGCGATCCCTAGCCTCGGCCGTTTCATAGACTGAAGTTTACAGGCATGAGCCACCGTGCCGGCTGTGACCTATTTTTCAATGATAGTTTCAATTACATGTTAACATAAATGCTTTATGAATTTTTAAAAAATAACACTCTACTCTCAAATACTTTCAGCAGTGTAAGCATATAATGTAAACAAGCTCAAAAGATAAACATGAACCGGGCACGGTGGCTCGTGCCTGTAAGCTTCTGCCTATGAAGCGGCTGGGGCTAGGGATCGCGGTTCGAGTCCCGCCTGGGGCCAGTAGTGAGACCTAGTTCCAAAAAAGATGACTGGATGAAAAAACTGTGGTACATATACACAATGGAATATTACTCATCAATTAAAAATGACAAATTTGACGATTTTATAACAACATGGATGTACTTAGAAGAAATCATATTAGCAGAAATAAGTCAAGAAGAAAAAGACAGA
>PVHY01015286.1:0-11976 GCA_004024945.1 Uropsilus gracilis
GAAGGGAGGAGAAGGGGAGGGGGAGGGGAGGAAAGGAGGAAGGAAGGAGTAAAGGTGGGGGAGGGGGAGGGGAGGGGAATGGAGGAATAAAGAAGGGAAGGAAGGGAGGTGGGAAGGAAGAGAGGAGGGAAGGAAGGGAGGAGGGAGGGAGGGAAGGAAGGAAAAGAGGAAAGAAGGAAGGAAGAAGGGAGGGAGGGAAGGAAGGAGGAAAGGAAGGAAGGAAGGAAAGAAGGAAGGAAGGAGGAAAGGATGAAAGGAAAGAAGGAGGAAAGGAAGAAGGATGGAAGGAAGGAAGGAAAGAAGGAAAGAAGGAGGAAAGGAAGGAAGGAAGAAAGGAAGGAAGGAAGAAAGGAGGAAAGGAAGGAAGGAGGGAGGGAGGAAAAGAAGGAAAGAAGGAGGAAAGGGAAGAAGGAAGGAAGGAAAGAAGGAAGGAAGGAGGAAAGGAAGGAGGAAAGGAAAGAAGGAGGAAAGGAAGGAAGGAAGGAAGGAAGGAAGGAAAGAAGGAAGGAAGGAAGGAAGGAAGGAAGGAAGGAAGGAAGGAAGGAAGGAAGGAAGGAAGGAAGGAAGGAAGGAAGGGAAAGAGAGAAAGAAAAGAACAATTCTGGTGGTTTCCGGGGGAAATTGCTTCTACCCGTTTAGCAATCTGAGGCAAGCACCTCTCTCCCTGAATTTGGGTTCCTCATCTGATTAAAAAAGTAAAAAGACTAAGAATAACCCCCCCAACACCTCCCAGACTCGTGAGAGAAAGAAGGAGCGACACCTGTCAAATGTTCATGAGAAACAGGCCCTTTCACTTCCCCCTCCTGATGCTTCCCGCAGGCTGCAGCTCCATTTTAGAGAAAGGAAAACCGAGGCACAGGGGGGCGAGCCACCTGCTCTGGCCCCACGAAAAGGGTCCCAGCTCCCAGCTCCCAGCTGGCCCTCCGGGTGTTAGGCTGCGTGTACACAGCAGCCCTGCCGGTCAGAAGGGAGGCTGGGGACGGCGAGGCAGGCTCTTGTCACCCCCCACGCTGGCCACCCTGACCTCAGCTGCAGAGTGGCCCTGGGGTCTGAGCAGGGCGGGCGCTCACTCACGGCAGGCATTACTGTTGCAGTAGACGGAGGGCACCCACAGGTCCGAGGAGCCGGTATCAAACACCACAGTGAACTCCTGGGGCGGGGTCCCGATGTAGATCTTCCCAAAGTACTGACACTGGGGACAGACGGACAGTCAGGCAGAGCCAGTCAGGGCCAGAGAAGAGCATGGAGGTGAGGGTCCGTGTGGGGCTCGGCATCTACTCAGTCTGGGAGGCCCCTGCTTTCCTGCCCAGAGTCTGGGAGGTGGAAGAGGAAGAGGTCTTTCTTTGCAGCCCTCAAGCTCTCACCACCTTCCCCCAAGCTGTGCCCAGCCTCCCCCACCCAAAGCCCTGCAGCCATGCTGGACACAGCCCCAGAAGCAGCAGAGTAGCCAACCTCAAGGTGGGCTACCGGTGCCAGGGACCCCAGCCCCTCCCCACATGACCCTGCCACACGTCCCTGCCAGTCCCCAGGTGGCAGACCTTGGGCTGGGGTAGATGAGGACGGCCTAGCTAGGGAACTGGGGGCACAGGGGAGACAGAAAGGCCGTATGCACTGCCAAGAGTGCCAGATGAGCGTGCCAGGCTGCTGGAAGGAATAGGGCAGCAGGGGTCCAGGCCAGACCAAGACGTGGCTCCCTGGGCCAGGAAAGGCAGTTCTGGAGCAGATCACATCCCCGTGCGCCTGAGACCGGAAGCTTACACAGCCTCGTCCTTCCAGAGGGGCGTTAGGAAGGGAGCACCGGTGGGAGCACAGCATTGCAGAACCCTCTGAGGGGCAGGCAGGCAGCCCGAAAGGGGGACCCCTGTCCACCACACTCTGCTTGGGCACCGTCACTGGAAGCCACACAGAGCCACTCACGTCCAGGTAGTTGGTCAGCGGCTCGCTGGCCACCTGCCCGTAGTTGGAGTACTTGCTGCTGAAGGCGATCTCGTGCGTCTTCAGGAAGTCCTCCAGCAGCCCTTGCTCCTTCAGGCTCTTCCTCAGGGACTTCCCCTTGTGCAGAGGGATCCTGAGGGGGTGGAGAGAATGGGGGGAGCCCTCAGAAAAGGGCCTGGGGGCTCTGGACACCATAAACCACCCCCTCACTTAAAAAAAAATCATAACCCAAAGTAAAAGTATGTTTTCTCTCAGCCCACAGGCCAGTGCCAGGCCCTACTGAGTGCCGCACATGCCCGCTGCTATTTCTTACTCCTCTCCTTTATGTTGCCCAGGGTAGTCGTGATCCCACAAACTCAAGCAATCCCCAGCCTCAGCCTCCCAGGTAGCTGGAATTACAGGCGCCCGCCACTGCACCCAGCTGCCTTTTCGAGACCAGGTCTCACTATGTTGCCTGGGATAGTCTCGAAACCACGGACTCAAGAGATCCCTGGCCTCTTGCCTCCCAGCACTTGGATTACAGGCATGCGCCACCATGCCCAGCTCTCTCTTTTCTTAATGCTAGTGGCGACCCTCTACATCCTTTCTGGAACTTGTTAATGTGTTTTGCAACATTGAGGTTGGAGCGGCTCCTCACATTGCATCCAGCCTGCGGATCTTGCTGTGAGCCTACTACGCGCTGAATCCAGGGCAAAGGGTCACACTGTGGCAAGGCTACATGTTAGGAGCTGCTGCAGTAAGTGGCCAGGACTCAGGCTGTGCATGAAGGAGACTTCATTTCACTGTCTTATCTGGTGGCTTCAGAAAACTGAAGATGGAGTGGCATGGTCCCTCCCCGATGAGTGGCGACCCCATCCCCATTCCTCCAAAATTAGCCCTTAGAGACATCCCCTAAGACATGACAGCAAGTTAATGAATGAGTCCCCAGCCCCATGGATTCCTACATGTTTTGCCTAATCTGGTTTTTCTTAAGCTGCTTCTTCCTCCCCTTGTTTAACACGCCGTAAATAATTTTTTTTAAAAAACAAGGCCTCACTATGTTGCCCAGCGTAGTCCCGATTCTGCGGGCTCAAGCGATCCCCAGCCTCAGTCTCCCAGGTAGCTGGGATCACAGGTACCCGCCACCGCACCTGGCTGCTTTTTTGAGACCAGGTCTCGCTATGTTGTCTGGGGTAGTCTTGAATCTGCGAACTCAAGCAATCCCAGGCCTCTTGCCTTCCAGCACTTGGATTACAGGCATGTGCCACCACACCTGGCTTTGTAAATCATTCTTTTACACTGTATAAAAGTCGTTCTAAGACTTAATAAAGGGGCTGAATGTTCATGTTCACATTCAGTCCTGGCCTCTTTGGCTGAGTTCAATCTCTCTCATTGTCCTTCCTCATTTACCCACTCCTGACTCCTTACAGATACAGTCCTTGCCCCTGCAAGAGCCCTGTCTGTGAATAAAGAGCCCCCCACCCTGGTAAATGTTGTCACAACATCCCCACCCCTTGGGCCCCTGTTCTGGGCTCTCTCTGTGCAGCTTAAAATGGTGGGACATTCTTTTTGTTGTTGTTGTTGCCCAGGAACCACAGGCTCACATTGCCCGGGGTACCACAGACTCAAGTGATCCCTGGCCTCAGCCTCCCAGGTAGCTGGGATTACAGGCAAGCACCACCACATCCAGCTAATTTTGGAGACTAGGTCTCGCTATATTGTTCTGGGTGGGTCTCAAATCCCTGGGTGGGTCTCAAACCCCCAGGCAGGTCTCGAACCCATGGAATCAAGTGATTCCTAGCCTCAGCCTCGCTCCATAGGTTGTGATTAAAGGCACATGCCACCATGCTTGGCTTGGGGGGACAGTCTTAAGGGGGCATCACAGAGCCTGGGGGGCTCCGAGACAGTCACGGGTTGGGTGATGGAGCGGAGCAGCAGGAAGAGAATCCAGGAGCAAATTCTATACCCAGCTCTGTTGTCCACCACACCCAGAGGGCTCCCTGCTCTGCAAAGGGATGAACTCCTCCCTCTCCAGCGACTCTCCCAGCCCTTCTATGGCATGGAGTCACTGTCTCACTGTTAGTTTACTGCATGGCATTGAAGGAATGGAGCTGGGTGACTCCCAGCGCCCCTCCGAGCCCTATGAAGTGTGCATCCTCCTCTGCAGGGCTGAAGCACCATTGGGGACGCACATGTGAAGGGCTTGGAGAGTAAGCAAGGACAGCAGTTTTAAGGCCCAAAAAGAAAATGGCTGTTGGCACATTGTTCACCCCCAAGGGCACCAGAGAGCAGCCCTCTGGCACCTCCCACTCTGTCCTGTGCAGAACTCCAGCTGGTACCTGACCGCTCAAGAAAAGGTGCTCCAGGCATTTCTCAGCCTTTGTCTCTGGTCACAGTGATACAGGACAATGACGCAGTGAAATTAAATTGGCGCCAAAATGCCCTGGTGGCCAGAGTCTGAAAGAACTGTAAGAGAAAATGGAAAGCGGGAAGAGAGGGTAGAGATAAAAGGAAGGAAAAAAAAAAGAAAAAAGGAAGGAGATAAGAATGGTGGACTGAAGGAACAGGCCCACGTGGGCTGGCCAGGGGAAATCCCCTGAAGGGTGAGCTGGAGGTGGCAAGGAGCCATGGTGGCCAGTAGAAGAGTGGCCAGTGTGGAGAGTGTGGCACCGCAGCAAGGCGGCATAGTGAGCTGGTACCTGGAGATGGCCAGCAATTTGGAAAACTGATTCGTGCATCAGCAATTGTGGAAGAAATTTAAAGGGCCTTGGAGAAGTGGAGCAGCTCAGAACACTGGAGAGAGAAGAAACAGAGAAGATGCTGGAGAAGGACTGGGCATTGCAGGGTGCCTGCAGGTTTGGAGGGGTGTCATCTGGGAGAGGTTCTTCGGGACTTTCGCAGTAAACAGTACTTGGGGTGAAATAACTGGCCACTTGTGGCTTTGGAAACTTTTTGTTTTCCCTGTTGAATTCCCTTGTTAGCAAAACCCTGTGTTAAACTGCTTTTGAGTGGCAACTGCTACACGTGGGTGAGAAAGATCTGATAGGAAAGCTGGGCAGCAGAGACCACATTTTAAAAGGTTTTGTTTTTCTTCCTATGACATGCTAGTTGGCGGTATCTGCCCTTCTGACCTGATGGTAATAGGAAAGGATTTCAGCACCAGAGGAGTGAGGCTGGATGGCGAGCTCAGGACCAAGCCCACACAGTCTGGTCCTGTGACCATCCCGCCCCCCCAGCTGGAGCTAGATGCCTGCTCCAGCTCAAGGTCTCCTTGCTGACTGCCTGGATCTCTCATGGCCCTCACAGTGGCTGTGCGCCTGCTGGGCTGTGCTACTACAGCACAAGACCCAGAGGGGAGTCAGTAGAAGTATCATCAGCAATGCATTGTCCACACTGAGAACCGGACAGGGGGAGACCCGACACGGGTGGTCCAGCCACATGGAAACTTCCCTCCAGTCCTGCCTCTCTCTGCCTCTGCCCCTGCTCCGAGGCTGCCAGGGGCCTGGGCTTTCAAGGAGCTTCCCTTTCGGGACCACAGAAGGTCAAGGGCACCCTGACCCCTTTTCAGGGCTCCAACTTCCCAGGAGTGGGTTCAGGTTTCCCTGGGCTCAGGCTGGGCAGGGCAGGGCCCTGGGACCCTGGAGGGGGTGTGATGCTGCCTGGGCCTAAGTCTGGAGCCTCTAATACGGCTGCATGGCCGTGGGCAGCTCAGGGACCCGCCCTGAATAGCCGTTTCTGGCCTGCAACACCACATCGTCACATCCGCCCAAGCTGTGATCACATAGCGGAGGACTTGCTCACATGCCTGGTGTCTCCTAATGGGCAGCTCAGCAAATACCAGTTTCCATTTTGGAGGAGAACCTGAGAGTTTCACCCATGGGACTTGGGACAAGAGGTTTGCTGAACAGAGGTGCATGTGGCTCTCAAGAAGTGCCAGGTGCCAGTTCAGAGCATTCTGCAAATACTAGCTCAGACGCTCCTCATGCCAACCCTGGGAGCTGGTGACCTCTCGTCCCAGATGTGTGCTGAGGAGCTACAGAGGAGCTGGGGATCAAACTGTGAGCAGTGTCGCTCCAGACACCTCCATCTCCCAGGCCCCCATCGGATGCCCCTGTTGCTCTCTGTACCCCGAAGCATAGGGAACAGGGAAAACCACAATGTGCAAGGACAAGGTGGATGGGAGGCGATCATCCTGGGAGGCTGCCCAGCTCGTCTGGAAGACGCAGCCAGCGGGGACACAGAGATGCCCAACCTTCCCTGGAGCCTGGCACCCACCTGGTGATCCCTTGGGAGAGCGCGAGGAACGCGAGAAGAACCACCAGACACCTCATCCTGGACCTCGGCTTGGCCACCGCTGTGGCAATGCCCATTCCCACAGCCTTTATAGAGGGCCGGTTCCCTCTGGCAGGAAGCCAGTGGCAGAGATAACCCCTGACAGCAGGCCACTCCACCAGCACATTAAGATAACACCTGACTCTCCAGCGGCCATTCCGATAAGGCGGCAAATGCCACCTCTCCGGGGACTTCACAGACCCGCCACCTCTCAGGGGACTTCACAGACGAAGGAGGCCTGACTGATCTTTGGGGAGGGAAATGTCACACGGTCTCTCTGATCTGATTTCCCTTTCAAACAGGATTTCTTGAGCTAACACAGGTGGGGCCACCTTCAGAAACCGTCTCACAGGGCTGGCCTCCAAAACCAGACTGCTCGGCTGACATCTGTGTGGCCAGGGGGGCCTGGTGGGGGGGCGGGGGGAGAGGAAGGCACAGGTGGGCCTGGGGCAGAGAGGCTGGCGGGCCGTGGTGGGCCATCAGTGAGACTAGGAGGGTTGTTATTTATTTATTTGTTTGTTTGTTTGTTTATTTTTTGAGACTGGGTCTCACTATGCTGTCCTGAGTAGCTCGGATCCCATGAACTCAAGCAATCCCCAGCCTCAGCCTGCCAGGTAGCTGGGATTACAGGCGCCCGCCACTGTGCCTGGCTGCTTTTTTGAGACCAGGTCTCACTATGTTGCACAGGGTCGTCTCGAACCTGCGAACTCAAGCGATCCCTGGCGTCTTGACTCCCAGTGCTTGGATTACAGACGTGAACCACCACACCCGGCAGATATTTGACTTATAAAGTCCAGGAGGCCCATCTTCAGGGGACGCTGAGTGTTGAATGGTGGGAGCTGGGAAAACAACTGGCTCCTTCCCAGCCAGGGTGAGCTCTCCTCCAGAAGGCTTTTATCTTTTGGGAAAGCCAGGACCCTATGCTCCTCATGCCCCTAGAAGGAAGAGCTTACTGTATCCTGTTCACAAGTTGACTCTTATGTATTTACTCTTCCTCCCCCTAAACTAGGGACGCAGAAAGAAAGAACACCTCTGAACAACACAACCTGGTTTTTGGGTTTTTTTTTTTTTTTTTTTTTTTTTTTTTTTTTTTTTTTTTTTTTTTTTTTTTTTTTGAGAATAAGCCTCACTATGTTGCCCCAGGGTAGTCCCGATCCCACGGACTCAAGCAATCCCCAGCCTCAGCCTCCCAGGGAGCTGGAATTACAGGCACCAACACCATGCCCAGCTGCTTTTTTGAAGCCAGATCTCACTACTTTGCCCAGGGTAGTCTCAAACCTGCAAACTCAAGTGATCCCTGGCTTCTTTGACTCCTAGAGCTTGGACTACAGGCACACACCACCACTCCCAACTTGAACAACACAACCTCTTTCTTGCTTTCTTCCCAGAGGACTTCGCCCAGTGGGGTCAGGGTCTGGGAGTAGCATCCACTTCCACCAGCCCTATGGGAGAGGCATTTCCTTCTCCACATCAGCACAGAAGAGACACAAAGTAGGTGCTCAATGAATGCTTGGTTCAGCCAATGAGTGAACTTGAGGCCCATCCTTATCACATCCTGTAGATGGGGACAGGGAGGCTCAGGGAGCTCAGAGGGCTTATAGGTAACAATGAACTCCCTGCGAGGAGACTCCTGGTTTGTCTCATCCACACCACCGTCCAGGCCCAACATGCAATGGGGCAGTCAGGTCTGGGGCAGCTCCCCTCTGGCTTACTCTCCTGACCCCTGTATACCCTGGGGCAGCCATCCAGGTGTGCATTGGGTGTGGGCAGCATCAGGGACCAGGCCCCTGGGCCAGTAGCACCGAGGGCAGCCTTGCCCGCCCTGTCCCAGAGCAAACACCCCCAGCCCAGGAGACTTGGAGATCAACCACAGCCGCCTCTCCCTCAGCAAAGTGAGCCTCACAGCCAAGAACCAGATGCCCTGGCCTGGTTACCTGTGTTGATTCGAGATTGGGATCGTTCTGACACCTCCAAGTACATGCTATCAGGAGCACGGCCCAGATTGTAGGCTGCTGGGGTTGCTTGCCCATAGGGCCAGCCAAGAACTACAAAAAGCTTTTTTAAAAGCCACGATAAGATTGCACCCCGAGTCCCCTAGTGCCAGGTGCGAAGGGCCTCCCCTTAGATAACCTGGGCACAAAAGTGGCTAAAACAAAATCCAAGCCCGGGACCCCTTCCATAAACATGCAAACTTGTGTTCTTGAGTCTGAGGAGCAGCAAAGTCAACTGAATTCAGTGTCTTGAGCTTCTTCCAGGTGCTCACACAGACCCACAGCACCCACGGCCAGATGGAGACAGGCTGGAGACAGACCCCACTGAGAGGAGCACATGGGAAGAAACCCACAGGGACAAACCCCCCTGCTGCCCAGGGCCATTGGCAGTGGCCAGGGAGTGAGGTTCTGGAAAGGGCAGCCTGGACTTGAATCTTGGTCTGCCACACGCTGAGGGACTCTGAGTCAATTCCTGTGCTACTCAGTTTCCTCATCTCAACAGCGGTTGAGTGGTGCTGGGGGTAGGAGGTGCCAGGTGCTACTTTCTCTATGTGGCTTTATCTGGCCTTTAGCGTCACACGACACTCCCCAGTCACGCTTCCTCATCTGTAAACAGAGGGATTCACAGGGTCGGAACCACAACGTGCACAGAGCATCAGCCCTTTTCCAGTTCTAGAAATCCATCCAAATGGCTGCTTCCCCTGCCCATTTTCTGTATGTGCTGAGCAGCGGGGAGTGGCTGGCAGTCTTCCCTTGTGCCAGCTGAGACCCCATGACCACTGGGCATTGCTGGCCCACCCAGCCTTCTGGGTACTGCCTTGGCTGTTTGCCCCACAAGCCACAGAGCCCCTACCCCCTTCCTTGTGCATCCTGCAGGGAGCCCCAAATCTCCCCTGACCTTTGGTTCTGACAACCACATCTTGAATGAAAGTCCTGCAGGTCACCTCTGCCCACGTTGCCCCCTCAGAGAGAGCTTTGAACGCTGTCACTAGGTCCCCTGGGAGCACCCAAGAGAGCCAGAGCTGTCTGTTCCCCCACTCAGGGAAGAGAAAGGAGAAAACCAAAGGACCTTCAGACATCCGTATCTCAAATCCTCCTCAGCCACACGAAAGGTCCACAACCTCCTCTGTGCTTAGTGTTAGACGTGTGCATTTAAGCCTTCAAAACAGCCCTGCTTTGCAAGTGATGAACGGGCGCTTAGGAAGCTTCACTCATTTTCCAAGTCACTCAGCTGATAAGAACTGGAGCTGGGACTGAGACTCGGGTCTGCACATCTTCAGCTCCACAACAGGCCTCTCCCAGCTCCCATCCTGCAGCTGCGCCAAGGACCCAACGTACCCACACTTGGCACCTCCGCTGAGGCAGACCAGGGGCCCGAGGTCTGCGATGCCAGACAGGGAACAGCAGCAGTTCAACCTGGAGAGACCTCAGGAGGTGGGGATCTGGAAAACACCTTGGAAGGTTGCCCCAACCTTTTCTCAAGGTCCTTCCCCTTCCCCTCCCCCTTCCTGCCCCCAAGAGATCTCTGAGTGACAGCCCTGGTGCCCAGCAGCTGTGGTAGAAGAACTTCCAGGTGAGAACTGCCTCAGCCTCCCTCCCAGGCCATCCCACTGTTCTCTCTGCATCAAGCAGCCTAAGCCTTGGACCCCTCTCCCAGAGCATCATGGGACTGCAGGTCCTCCTAGAGCATTATAGGACTACAGTTTCTCCCAGAGCATCATGGGACTGCAGGTCCTCCTGGGAGAAGGAGATATTATCACTCATGGGAAACACCTTCCGTCCAACCTCAGCAAGAGGTTTATAATCATTATAAGAAATCATTTTTGATTCGGTGGATACAGTGGCATGAAGGGTACTGTGTCTAACTTTGTAACAGTTCAGGGGAAAAAAGAGATGAGGGATGAGGTGCCAGCTCTCGGGGTACCTGGATGAAGGTATGTAGGGTTTTTTGTGCTTTTTCTATAGGCTTTTAATTAGTTCTAAATTATAAAAAAGAATTTAAAAGTTAAAATAATCCAAGGTCTCTCCAAACAAGCGTCATATTAATAAATTTGATGCTAACTGTGACAGGGGTTGGAAAGCCAGGCTGAAGTCAAAGGCTGTTACTGGTGGCAACCCTGTAAGGGGACACAGCACCAGAGGAGAAATAGGAGAAATAGCACCAGATGCGACCTGTCCTAAGGGCAAGAAAGAACAGTGTGGGTGGAGATTCATAAGGGTAGAAGGAGCTGCAGAGGAAGAAGAAGGAAGTCATTCTGGGGTTTGTCCACCCAGGATTTGGCCACTCTGGAGGAGAGAAGAAGGGAGTTAGCGATTCCAGCCTGTACCACACTGAGTTTTGTGAACCACCCAGAGACAGGGAAAGGTAAATGCAGCTGAAAACGGAATCTGTGGCCCCACCCCCCACCCCCACCCCCCCACCCCGAGACAGAGAGAGGTGAAAGCTGTTGAAGACGCCATTTTGGCCTTTTGTTAGGGATGTTTGTTCCAGGTATTTACTGGTGGGAAGATGCCATTTTGAAAATATGTTCAGAATGCCTGTTTCAGATTCGGAGTGGCGGGAAGATGCCATTTTGAACACTTTCTGTTTAGGACTTTAAAACTGGGGTAAGGGCCAGGCGGGGTGGTGCACTCCTGTAATCCCAGCTACTTGGGAGATAGAGGCTAGGGATCACTTGAGTCTGTGGGTCCAGGACTACCCCGGGCAACATAGCGAGACCTAGTCTCAAAAAAATAGCTGGGCATGGTAGAGCATGCCTGTAATCCCAGCCATCTGGGAGGCTGAGGCTGGAAATCACTTGAGTCCGTGGGTTCAGGACTATCCCGAGCAACACAGTGAGACCTAGTCTCTAAAAAATTAAAAATAAAGCTAGGGTAAGATAACTGGTCACTTGTGGCCTCAGTGACTCTGTTTGTCCTTATCTGTTAAATACATCTCATTATTGTTGCTTCCTGAACCTGAGTAGTCTTGAAATTGTGCACACAGATGAAGAACTCGGACAATTACCTGTTAACCACTGGGCACAGCCCTGAGTCAGTTTCAGTGCCCCAATATCACCCGGTATCACAACCACCAGCACATCCAGAAGAAGATGGAAGTCAAATAGTAAGGAGCCCTCCACTCAATCAGCCCAGACCCTTCTCCCGAGGAAGCCACTCAGCTGAGGTTACAGGGACTTGGGGACCAGCAACAGGTCCTGAGTCCTGTGTCTGGCTGTTTCTCACCTGCAAACCAGTTCCCTTGTAGGGTTTTTGTGATGACCAACGAGGCCAGGTCAAGTGCATGATAAAAAGCAGCATTCGCAAACAGGAGCTCTTATTTTCATTCTCCTCTCCTCTAGTCATCACCAAAGCATACAGAGTTGGTATAAGTATACCTATTTTACAAAACAAAACAAAACGAGGCTTAAAGAAGTTAAGTCACCACCCAGCTGTTAGGTCAGAACATGCGCACCTGGATTTCAATGCAGGCCCATGATCGTTTCCCTGCCCTGCTCAGATCTCTTCCCACGCATGGAAACCAGACGCTTGCTCTCAGTTTGGAGCAAGAAATGCAGGCGTCATCACCCCCAGGGACTTGGTGGAAGTCTAAGGTAGACTGTGTGTGAAAAATCAGTTGCCAGAGCGTCCACCGAATAACCATCATGCTTACTAAACCCAGAGCAAGTACAAACGCAATATACACCTCATGATTCTGCAGATTGCATTTTGCATTCTAATTATTAAAGGAAATATCAAA
>PVHY01015286.1:12076-36439 GCA_004024945.1 Uropsilus gracilis
ACTAGGTCTCGCTATGTTGCCCCAGGCAGGTCTCGAACCCGTGGACTCAAGTGATTCATAGTCTCAACCTCCCTTCATAGGCTGGGGATTAAAGGTACGTGCCCCTGTGCCTGGTCTTGCACAGCCAAATTTGCAGTCCCCACCAAAAGAAGGGTTCCCAGGCCCTTCAACTTCAGGGGTCACTTCCTGCCATCAGACTTCTGCCTGAAGCTACGTACGCCCAAGGGTTTTTCAGCAACTGCACATCAACGGGAGGACTGCCCAACATCCAGCCCACTAATTAAAGAGGGTTTTTTCCTCTGACTCGAATGTAGGCTAAAAATATCAAATATTAATCACTAGCAACAATCATTTATAATAATGCACGTCTCCCTCTCAACTTCCAAGTCGACATCTGGTATGGCGGCTTTGAAGCTATGCCCCCCCCCCATCACAGGGATTATAAATAGCTGGAGTTAGAATCCTCACCTTGAACTGCAGGGCTGAAGTGTGCAACGAAGTCCGGGGTGGGTCTATTTGAGGCAGTGTTTAAAAAAAAAGAAAAGAAAGTCAGCCTGGAGGGGGGAGGGAAAGGGAAGGAGTAGGGGTGAGCCTGAAGGAACTCTGGTCTGTTTCCAGCTGGTGGAGTGAGGAAAGCCAGGGGTGCAGAGCATGAAAAGGGGGTTTAGCCTCACTCCCCCCATTTCATGCTCAGTCAGAGGTGGGATGCACAGGGGCTGGCTCTTTGGGCTCTAAGTCCCACTCTTGTCCTCAGGGTTTGATTTCTGCAGACAGGATGCTTTCCTGAAGGGGGCAGAACCCACTCTGAGTCCATAGAAGGAAACATGTCTACATGTTTCCAGCCAGGCCAGGGCTCATACCGTCTGCCTAACCTTCTCGAGAACCCCGGGAGGTCAGGTTCAGCGGGAGTGTCATCTTACCAAGGGGTAGTTGGGGTGAGAGAGGCTGCCTCCGGAAGTCAGCCAGACGGGCCTGCGGAGCCCAGGGTCAGGACTTAGACCCGGAAGAGTTTCTGGGGTCTCCTTGCTGACCCCTTTGGGATGTTTCTCAAACTGCTGGATCCTAGGAAACCAGACCCCACACCTCTGAGAGGAGCACAGGGTGCTGGCTGCGTGACGGCACCCAGTTGAGGCCCTCCAGCTGGTAGGTTGGGATGCCATGACTAACACCCAGCCTAGGCCCGCCAGCCAGAAGACTGGGGGTTGTGGCCAGTGACCAGTCAAGGCCCAAAGACCAGAAGGTTAGGGTGCCAGCTGAGGCCTGCCGGCCAGAAGGTTGGGGTGCCGTGACCCACACACAGCCAAGACCCACCAGCTAGAAGGTTGGGGTGACATGACCAGCACCCAGCTGAGACCTGCCAGCCGGAAGGTTGGGGTGCCATGACCAGCACCCAGCTGAGGCCTTCCAGCCGGAAGGTTGGGGTGCCATGACCAGCACCCAGCTGAGGCCTGCCAGCCGGAAGGTTGGGGTGCCATAACCAGCACCCAGCTGAGGCCTGCCAGCCGGAAGGTTGGAGTGCCTCAGGATAACCTGTGAGTGGTAGAAACAGCTGTGCCCTCAGGTCAGTGTGGAAACTGATCCAAGAGCAGCCTGACCCTCCTGAGCTGGGGCGAGAAGCTGACCCTCTGGTGGCAGTGCCACCCGGAAGGATTGGCCCACGAGCCTGAAGGGCAGGAGATCCTCCTGCAGAGGGCAGGCGAGTGGGAGAAGAGGGGCCGTGTCTGGAAGGCGAGAGGCTGGGCAATGCCTGGGCTCTTCCCTGGCTGTCGCCAGGGCCCTAAGGGCTCAGCAGCCTCTGCTATCCACTAGACTGTCCCCCAAGTCGCGCCTGGTCCCTGCTCCTACGAGGGAGGGGGTGCTGGGTGCCCAGCACGGTGCCCGCAGGCAGCCCACCCACGGCAGAGACACCCACTGCCCCGAGCACAGGAAGAAAGTTAATCTTCTGAGAAAAGACCATTGAACGCTCACCCTTTAGTCATGTCCCAGCTGCCCTTTGCCCTTGGGGTTCTGGGGGGCCCTCTGGTCCGCTGGAGAACTCTCTTCCAGAACTGAATGCTGCCAAGTGTTTAGCTCCCCCCGAAAACACTCAGGGGGCCTTCCTTTGACCCCACCTTAGCGAGCTGCTCCTCCATCCCTTCTCAGCCTCCCTTCTGGGAGACACATGGAGGCTCAAGGGCACGCCTGGCAGAACAGGCCCTCGGTGCAGGGATCCCTTTCCACACCTGGGGCAAGCAGCATACTACCTCTGCCTCTGGAGCTACTTACAGAGACCCCTGCCCCCCTCAGGCTCCTGGAGGGGCAGCTCCCAGCTGAGGGGCTCCCCGACTCCCTAACACCTCCACAGATGCTGAGCAGCCCATCTGGAGGCTCTGGTCCCTGTCTCCCCATTGCCCGACTGGGCTCCAGATGGGGGTTGGGAGCACCAGGCGACTGTTCTTGCCTCCAGGGAGGCCTCAGGCTGGTCCTCACCTGTGGGGTCTTCAGTTCCCAGATGCCAGCCAGCTGTGGGCCCTGCAGGGAGGAAATTACAGTCCTTGGTGGAGGACCTCCTCGCTTCCCTTCCGCGGCCTTCCTCTTTGTTCCCTTCCCCTTTGCCACTAGGCCGACTGCAGTTCTCGCAGGAATAATCACACCCCCTTTGAAACCTAATTCTGGCTAGTGCAGACCCAGGCACAGTGGCCCCCACCCCCTGTCACCCCCACACCCACTTCCCTTCTTGGTCTGTCCTGGTTTTCATATTAAGGCCACACTCTCCAGCTTGACTGGACTTTGGAAAGGACCTTCTCTATCCCTTGCAAAGAAAATCACAGCAGAATTGCTTCCTCTGAAGGTGGAGGGTGGTCAGGTGGGGGCAGGGGGTGCTGTTTCTCCAGCGGGGAGGGGTATCTTACCACACAGGAGCTTGGGAAAGCCCCCCTGACCGAGTCTTGGGAAGCAGCATGTTGGCATCTCCCTGAGTGCTTTTCTGCACCCCACAAATTGGGGCCTGCAGGCTTGTGGTGTGATGACATTTCGGGGTGCTGTGCTCCGGGGGTGGGGTGCGGATGCCAGCACGGTGATGCCTGTCTCAGGGGATGCACAGGCTTTGACAGGTTTAATTTGAACACAATCTGAGAAGAGCCAGAACAGCGATCAGGGCCCACTCTCCTTATGTTTTTCCTAGAAAAAAGCAGCTCGCCAGGATTAAGAGCTGAGCCCATACTGAGCAAACACCCATTTTACTTTGAAACAGTGACTCATGTGTTTCAGGAGGTATTAGGAGGCACGATAAGATTCGCATATCTGGGTTCCCAAATGGGAACGTTGTCGCTGGGCTTGGCTGGTGGGGACCTGGGCTTCTGAACTGCAGTGGGGACCCCACAATCTGGACAAACTGATTTCTTCCCACCTGGTCTGGCTTCTCGGGAGTGGAAGCACCACCAGCAAGCTCTGGCCCTTCTTCCTGGCAGTTCTATTCCTTAGCCACGGAGGAGATGCCTCCTGGTAAGACAGGCGGGGGAGCAGGCCCAAGTCACAGGCCCTGCTCAGAGCAGCTGTGGCGAGAGCTTCATAAATGAGCAAAAAAGTGTAAAACACCCCCAGGCTTCCTGTGCCAGCTACCCTGAGTCCTATAACATGGCCTTTAACCCTCACGGCGCCCTGAAGAGGCGGCCACTGTTATTACTGTTGCTGTTTCACAGGAGGGAAACTGAGGCACAGAGGGTCAGTCATTGCCCCAAACCTCTCACTGGTTAGTAGCCTGACCCGGGTTCTAACTCAGGCAACCTGTCCAGCCACTGTGTCCACTTTTCAGGCAACAAACAGGGTAACTTAGCAGTGAAAGCCATGAAAAAAAAAGCTGGGCACGGTGGCTCGTGCCTGTAAGCTTCAGCCTATGAAGCAGCTGGAACTAGGGATTGTGGTTCGAGTCCCGCTCGGGTAACATAGCGAGACCTAGTCCCAAAAAATAACTGGGTGTGGTGGTGCATGCCTGTAATCCCAGCTACCTGGGAAGCTGAGACTGGGGATTGCTTGAGTCTGTGGTACCCCGGGCAACATGAACCTGTGGTTCCATGGGCAAAGATAGCGAGACCTAGTCTCAAAAAAAAGAAAAAAGAAAGCCATGAAAAATACCAACCCAGCAAAAGGACAAGAAGATATGAGGCTGACTTTGAAGAGTCGCTTACTTTGTCTTCGGGCCGTCTAGTGACAGAATCTCACAGGCTCGTCTCTGGCTTCTCTCTGTCAGAGCTGTGCTCACAGCTTCTTACTCATCCGTGTTCCTCTTGGTTTCGACCCAAAGAATCCCCCACACTCATCTCTACCCCCAACCTGACCCCTCTGACGGCCTATACCAGCTCCCTCAGGCCCCACACGGGGCAAGTTTCTCGGGGCTCCCTCTCCAGGACACTTCACTGTGCTGGCCTCTGTGCTGGAAGGACAGACATGGCGGTCCCAGGTGCCACTCTGCCCAGCCCCACAGAGCGCCAGGCTGCTCTACACAAGCTTCTCAGACCGTGTCGCCCGCAGTGACGCAAGTCAGTATGTGTCTTTAGATGAAGTGAGTGTCCCGCTGATGTGTGGGCAGCAGAACCCAGCTGAGGCTGAGACCAGCAAAAATCTGTGGCCAGAGAGGACATAAATCCCGTCCCTTTTGTTCCCAGAGCTGGGGCCAGGGCGTTTCCCTGAGACCAGGCAGGAGGGAGCCTCCAGATGTGGCGGTGGGTCCCCAGGGGTCTGTCTTTATGAAGCGGGAAGCGAAAGCCTTGGGAAGAAGGAGAGGCCTGGTCTCTGCCTAACTCCTGTTCTCTGCAGGGATGTGGCTGGGGGTGTCTGTGGCTGGGGCAGCCCCCTCAAGGTGGAATAGGAGTGAATAGACTTCAACCTTGTCTCTCCCCAAGGATGGTGGCTGTTCGGGCCACCATCCTGAAAGAGGCACACTACGTCCCTGAATAACTAGGAGACCTGGCACTGGTTTATGCAGCCGCTGAACAGGAACATCACTACACTCCCACTGATGTGAGCCATGCCCTCAAGCGGAAAATATAAGAACAAGCTGGGCATGGTGGCATGCACCTGTAATCCCAGCTACCTGGGAGGCGGAGACTAGGATCACTTGAGTCAGCGGGTTCGAGGCTACCCTGGGCAAAATAATGAGACCTAATCTCAAAAAAAAGAAACAAAGAGAAAAGAAAATATAAGAACATTCTTTACAGGGAACATCCTGGTGTCTTTTGTACCACTCCTTTGTGAGAACTTGGGGACAGCTATAGGGCTCTGCTGGCTCTGAGAGCAGCTGGCTGACACCCAGTTATGATGCAGTCCCAAAAAGCTGAACCCCCAAACCACACAGTGCAGGTATAGTGCTTTTCTATGGCTGTCCATAGGCTTCTCTCTAGGCTAAGTGGTGGGCAGTTTCACCTACTACTCAAGAAATGTCTGCTTAGAAGACCATGTATCATATTATAAAAACCTTATTTGGTACACTATTCCCCAGCTCAGGTGAACATAAAGGAACACCAAGGTATCTGCCAGCCCAGGTAACCTCAATCCTGTCCTACCCAGATGCTGGGGCCCTCCTGGTTCTTGGAGTTACCAAACCCCAGGAGCTGAGCCCTGGTTTAGGAAGGACAGGCCATTTTGTCCAGTTGGGACAGGGCAGCCGCTAGTCCTGGCCTCATCCTGTACCACCAGGGTCCTTGGCCACACTCCTGAGAGCATTTTCTTCTAACTGTGGATTTTAATTTTTGTAATTGTTTTATCATGATATAAACCACATCCTTTACCAGTTCACCCATTTCATGTGCATCGTTCACTGGTCTTTAGGATGTTCCCAGAGCTGGATGGCCATCACTTTCACCTAATTTTAAGAATTCTTGTTACCCACTAATGAAACCCATTACTAGTCATTCTCCCTTCCTTCTAGGGAATGAACAATATACTTCCCATCTTTATAGATTTGTCTGTTCTTCATATAGATAAAATCATGCAATATGTGGTCTCTTGTGTCTGAATTCCTTCACTTAGCAGAGCGTTTGCAAGCTGTGTCTGTGTCATACATGTATCAACACTTTGTTCCTTTTCATGACTGAATAGTACTCCCTTGAATGGGCATACCAAAGGATGGAGAGGAACAGGTTCTGTAAAGACAGGCCTTGCTTTCCTCTCTAGTTCCCCGTTGGAAGTAATGTCTCTAAAGAAACCCTGTTAGGAGCTTACTGGAGCACCACCTGGTAGAATCTCACATCTTGGTTGCCCCTTGGACTGATATGAGAATGGGCACAGAACAAGTAGCAATTACTTGAATGCAGGCATTGCCACTGTCCCTGGTAGAAAGGAACAGGAACGCCCAGGGTTGCCATTGGGGGGGTCTTGTGGGCCTTGTCCCACCTCAAGCCCCTCCCAAACAGAACCACTCTTGGTAATCATAGATTTAGCCTAACCGTGTATGCTGTACAGCCTGCTCCAGGCCAGAGCCCAGCACAGAGCCTCCGCTGAGCTGGCTTTTCTCTGGGGAGGCTTCCTGCTTCTGCTTGATTTTCCCCTCTGCTCACCATTCCCTGCGGCCTGGAGACCTGAGTCCCTCAGCAGAGGGAAGTGGACAGGGGCGAGCGGATCTGTACATCCTCCCCAGGGTTGCGAAGGTGCCAGTCAATTGAAAGTCCACCTACTACATCAGCTTGAGTTTGTTAGCCATTTATTTATTTGTTTGCTTGTTTACTGAGACTAGGTCTCACTATGTTGTCCAGGGTAGCCCTGATCCTGTGGACTCAAGCGATTCCCAGCCTCAGCCTCCCAGGTAGCTGGGATTACAGGTATGCACCACCACACCTAGCAAGTCTGTTAGCTATTTAGGGTTGCAAGGTTGAGCAGCAGATTTCCACTTAATTTTCACCTTCCAGCATTTCAGCCCCTCAGGAGGCCCCTCCCCCACCTTTAGCAGATTCCCTGCTCCCGCCCACCTTGCTGGGGGTGACTCAGCTCATCTGTGTCTGGCCTTGCCTGGGTGGGGAGGGTCTTGGCCTTAGTGAGAGGGTCTGGCTCTGAAAGTGCTCAGCTTCCCTCTGCACCTCAGCCTCTGACGAAGTCTCTGCTCTCTGCCACCATACTCCCAACTACCGTTCTCTTTGAGTCTTTGTTCTCTTTCCTCTGCTGCTAAGTCCAGCTAACAAAACCAGGTGTCACTGTAATAGCTTAAGACTTTCTTCCTCACAGCAGATGGCATTTCTGGGTTTGCCCACCCTTGTCCTGCTCAGGGTGCCCTACCCTGATCCCCCATCCTGGCCACCTAGGCACATCGTGGCTGTTTCAGGCTCTTTCCAAGTGCTAGTACCTCTGGGGACCTTCAGACGCTAAGCACTGGGGATGAGGAGACTATGGGGGTGGGGGTGTGATCACCCAGATTCCAGGGGCTCTGAGGCTCACACTGGTCTGTCTCCCCCGGGAGGTGATGCCCTGATAAACCACTCACTCACTCATCCAATCATTTGTGCTCTGAGAGCATCTGTACACCAGATGCCAGGCCCAGGAGAAAACCACGGTCTCTGGGCCCAGCCGCCACCATCCTCTGCTCACCTGCGATAAAAGTCCTGTAGCCGATGAGCTAGATTGATTGAGTGAGTGAGTGAGTGAGTGAGTGAGTGAGTGAGTGAGTGAGTGAGTGAGTGAGTGATTGATTGAGTTTTGAGACTAGATCTCGCTTTGTTGCCCAGGGAACTACAGGCTCACATTGCCCGGGGTACCAGGGACTCAAGTGATCCGCAGCCTCAGCCTCCCAGGTAGCTAGGATTACAGGCACACACCACCACGCCCAGCTATTTTTTGAGACTAGGTCTCGCTATATTGCCCCAGCAGGTCTTGAACCCCCGGGCGGACTCAAGTGATTCTTAGCCTCAGCCTCCCTTTCTAGGCTGGGATTAAAGGCACGTGCCACCGTGCCCAGCCGATGATCTAGATCTCCCTCCCGCCTCTGGACACTCATGCTGCAGCGAGCAGGCGGGCACTGAGCGTGGCTGGGGGCGGCAGGGGCTGCTGCAGACACTAGACAGAGGCCAACGCTCTCTGCCGAGTCCTCGGTATGCGGCACCTGGGCTGGGTCTGTGCCGAGAAGGACCTCGGCCTTCATCTCAGCGGCCAGCCCTGGTCCAGGCGGCCACAGGGATCTGTTTCTATGGGAGTGGATGGTGAGAGGCTGGTGGGCACCTGGGTGTGGGGCTGGGCCCAGAGCCTCCCTGCACCTGTCCGCCTCCCCCCACCCCTGCCACCATCTGGGGTGCTGGTCCCTCTGGGCCTCAGTCCTAGGGTCAGTCAGCCAGGAATCTGAACATAGGACTGTGCTCCAGGCTCAAGGCTACGTGTTAAGATGCCCCCCAAGCTGCTTCTGCGTGAAGGGGAGGCTGGCGGAGCCCGAGTGACAGCAGGGAGGGGTCAGGGCTGTGCTGGACACAGGCCTCGAAGTCCAGTCCTGAGGAAGTGAGGCCACAGAGGAGAGCCAGACCGTCTCAGACGTGACTCAGATGCTACCTCGCCTCTCCCAGGTCGCGGCAGCTGGACTTGGGAGCTCCCAGGGCCAGCGGTGACTCGGTGCCCCAGTGCTGGGTGGGGACAGGGGTGCATTCAAGGTGACCTTGAGGGTGCAATGATGTCACCAAACAGCAGAGGCGGAGGAGGTGTTTCCCACAGAGGGAACCGCCTGAGCAAAGGCACATGTGGTGCCATCACAGCTGCAGCAAGTCCCGAGGCGGGAAGCCTGGGGAAGAGGGACAGCTAGGCAGGCTGAGGCCCAGAGCTCGGGGCTACCTGTGAGGGCCGGGCTTTGAGCTTTCTCCTCCAGGCTGCAAAGCTGCTGGGGGATTCTTAGATGGGAGTGAGTGGGCCAATATGTCTCCTGGAGTGAGGACCAGAGGCCGCAGAGGTAGATAAGGGGGAACACGGAGGCAGGGAGCGTAGGCTGCAAGCGGTCTCATGTATGCAGCGCTGGGCAGGTTAAGGGCTTCTGGGGACTCCGCTAGAGGGAGGCTTGAGAGGCCTGGAGGAGGGAGAAGAAACAGCAGGGGGGCAGCTGGGGTGGTGTTCAGGGACAAGAGAGAGTGAGAGAGAAAAGTCCCAGTTGACCTTGAACTTCTGACTTGGAGAGAGGAGGAAGCGCTGAAGACTAGCAGAGAAAGCGCAGATCAGGGAGGTGGGCAGCTCTTCCTGCTGTGCCCTGGGGCACAAAGATGGAAGGGGGCACCGGCCCCCTTCTGTCCTGGTGGGGAAACTGTGAGCCGGGTGTCTCACAGGAAGATGGCAGCAGCTCAGGTATCCAGGGGGCCAGGCCCACAGGGACAAATAGGCATTGCTCTCTAGGGTCACAGACAAGGGCAAGTGCGATGCCCCTAAACCTCTGGCGCTGGGGATGTCTTGGGAACGGCCCTCCTCAGTTTTGAGAAGATTGTTGGTGCAGCCGCTACTTTCTTGGCCTCTGCTCTTCTGTGCCATCTTCATTTTAGCCACTAGATGGCACCAGACTCCACCAGTTGGGGTGAAACAAGGCCGGTGTGGACTAAGTATTAGGAGGAACGCGCTCCTGATGATAAAGAATTTTCACAAAGATGCTTCCATCAGCCCCCCCCCCCACCTTCACCCATAGCCTCTGCTCTCAGCTCTCCTGTCTTCAGAAAAATCAGCTGAGCACTGGGGCGGGGACTGACAATACAGCCTCAGAATTGTAACGGTGAGAAGCGATGGTTGTAACGGGGAGAACCGATCCAATTCCATTAAAAGGGTAATTTGCTCAGACAGGCCCACAGGTGGGACTAGGAGAGGGTGGGGGTGCCATGTCCTGGGCCCCTGTGCCTACAGGGCACATCTCTGGCACTGGGGTGGCGGCCCCTGGCTGTCAGGTGCTACCTGGAATCCAAAGGAGAAAGGTGGGCTTGCTGGGCTCCTGGGCAGGGAGGGCCGCTCGCTTTTCGTGGGCTGAACCTGCACGTAGAGCAGCGGCAGCAGCTGTCAGGGAGCCAAGAAGGAAGAAGGTCCCTGGTGGGACCCAGCCTGGCCTGGTGGGTCCTGGAGTAACCCTGACCCTAGCAACCTGCGGCTCCGCCAGGATCAAGGGCAAACCAGAACAGGCCCCCGAGGCTCGGTCTCAGCCCTGGAAACAGAAGGTTGGGGTGCACTGTCCCCTGACACTTGCATCTGTCTAGACTAGGAGGTAAGGAGGTCAGGGACCAGGCACGGAGCTGCTCCCGCGGGGTCTGTCATTGAGCAGGGGCCGCCGGCTACCGGTTCAGACCAAGCTCAGGGCCCCACCGGCTCTGCCCCCCACACCGGGGCCTCTGGAGCAAGGTTCTGACGCTAAGCCAAGGGGAGTCGTGACCCATCCAGAGCTCGCCAATGGCTCCCGACCCCCTGCCTACCTCGAGCTGGCCACCCCTGGGCCTCAGACTCCTGGTCCAGAGCCCACAGAGCTGCCTCTGCCTCCCTTCATTCAAAAGGACCTTGAAGCTGGGCAATGTGGCGCGTGCCTTTAAGTGCGACTACAGAGCGCGGCTGAGACTAGGAATTGCCTGAGTCCACGGGTTCGAGACCTGAGACCCGCCCAGGGCAACATAGTGAGACCTAGTCTCAAAATATAGCTGGGTGTGGTGGTGTGCGCCTGTAATCCCAGCTACCTGGGAGGCTGAGGCTGGGGATCGCTTGAGTCCGTGGTTCCCAGGGCAAAATAGTGAGACCTAGTCTCAAAAAAAAGGGGGGGACCCTGAAATCCTCAGTCTCCAGAGAAAAGCCCTGGGCTGAGGAGGGAGGAACGCCCGCCAGACTCCCCCAGCCCTGCCCTCCATTGTCCCCTGGCCCCCTGGGAACAGGGCAGGAACACCAGGGCCACCGTCTTGTTCATGCCTTTATTCTGCAGCAGCGGGTGCACGGCTTCATGTCCTGCCCCAGAAGAGATCAGGGCCTCGGGCAACCTGGGCAAACTAACTGCTTCAACTCCCAGGAGCCTGCTCTCTAGAGAGGATGTCTGACAGGCCGCGGGGGCCGGGGGGGCCTGGCTGCCAGCCTGTGCCCCCTTCCCTGCTGGGCAGAGGCTGTCCTCCTCGAGGTACCAGCCTGCTCAGGGCCGTCCTCGGAGGGAGCTGCCCGGGGGCTGATGACATCCACTGTCACAGATGCACCGTCACTAGGTGCATTCTCTGGGGAGGCAGTGGAACGGGGGGCTTCGCTGGTGAAGTGTGATGTGTGCTAGGAGGGGGCCCCCGAGGGACAGGATGGGAGGCGTGGGGAGGCCAAGTCACCTGCCAGGCCCTCATGCAGCCTGGCATGTTACACACCGAGCAGAGGGAGGCGAGTGGGCAGTGGGGGGTGTGGGAGGGGGGCAGCTGGGCCATGCAGCAGAAACAGAGTCCATAGGTCTGGGAGGGCTCGGGAAAGGCCTGGTGGGTCCAGAGACCCATAAGCCCCTAAAAGTTGATGTTCTTCAAGTCTGTGGAGCAACGGTAACGGCCATCAGGGCACCTGGCGCACAGCAGGTTGGGCAGGCAGGGGCAGGTGTGGTGCTGGCGTTTCCTGAAGAAGGGGACCTGGGGAGAAAGAAGAGGCACAACAGCTTCACCCCAGAGAGGTGGACCTCCAGCGGGACCCCCAGCTCAACATGATGCTGGCAGCTATCACAGAGCAGGAAACTGAGGCACAGAGTGGGGGAGCCATAGGCTGAGACCCCACAGCCACCACGGGAAGAAGCCAGGATTTGACCCAACAACCTGGCTCGCGAGACTATGGTTCGGCACGACGCTATAACATCCAGCCCCAAACCTGGACCCCCAACACTGCTGACCGGGTGGGGCCCCTGGCTGACCCAACACACACACACACACACACACTCACTGACTGTCACAGCTTAGCTCTGGAGTGTGGCAGGGTGAGGTTCCGCAAGGCACTGGGTGTGTTGGGAGCACAGGTAGGGTCAGGCTACCCGGGTTCAAATCCCGGGGCTGCCACTTCCCGGCTGTGTGACCACGAGCATTTGGCCCCTCTGTGCCTCGACTTTATCCTTGAAGTGAGTCACTCCTGTGCGTGTCTCCCGGTCACGAGTGTCTCCCGGTCACGAGGCCGTCTAAGCTCAGGCATTTCTTAGCAACCCCCACGGGTCTGAACTAGGTATTTGCTAAAAGCACCTGATAAGCAGAGAGACCCCAGGAAGCACTCAGCATGGCCCCCCGCCGCCGCCCCCTTTGGGAAACAGAAGGACTTGGCAACGTTCTCACTGCCCCGAGGGACAAGGGTCGCAGGGCTGGCCTGTCTTGTCTCCTCTGCCCGCCTCGCACCCAGCCCAGCCTCTGCACCCCCCAGGCCGCCATGCTTGGGTCCAGGGGATGCCCTGAACCCCAGTGCTCCTGGGTGAAGGCACAACCCCAGAACCCGAGGGGCTCCTGAATCACGGGGAGCAGCGTGCAGAGGGGCTGGGAAGGGGGTGGCAAGGCCGGGTTCCAAGAGCCTGGCCCTCGCTGGCGCCTCGAGGCCGAGCCCCGCGCCACCTAGGCCCCCTGAGGCTGAGGCCCAGCAGTTGCACCCACAGGAAGATTCTGAAGCAAAGGTCCAAGACGCCCCTGTGCGGGGCCCCAGGACCCGGGAGAGCGACGCCTCCTTAGAGCCCTGGCCCCAGACCTGGCTGGCCTAGACCCTCCTGGGGCCGGCTTCAGTTTCGTGGAAGGTTCCAGGAGCAAAGGGCTAATCAGCTCTGAAGAGACTTCGGGGGTATCAGACTGAGGCTGGAACTGCTTCTGCCTAAGACCGTTCAGCCTAAGACCTGCTGGGGTCCGCCCCTCCCCCCACCCAGCTGTCCGGGGGGCCAGAGGCGGGGCCAGACCCCCCAGGAATCCCCGCCTAAGACCTGCTGGGGTTCGTCCCTGCCCCCCAGCTGTGGGGGACTCCCCCCCACCCAGTTGTGGGGGGGGCCAGAGGCGGGGCCAGCCCCCCCTGGCTGGAGGAATCCACACCTACAACCAGCTGGGGTCCGCCCCTCTCCCCACCCAGCTGCTGCAGGGGACCCTCCCCCAACCCAGCTGTGGGGGGGGCCAGAGGAGGTGAGGGGCCAGCTCCCCCCCAGGAATCCCCACCTAAGACCACCTGGGGTCCGCCCCTCCCCCCCCACCCAGAGGGGCCAGCCCCCGGAGGAATCCACACCCGCCTGCCTGGCTCAGGGCCTCGCACCCGCGGGCTGAGAAGTACCTTGTGGCTGACGGGGTGACACTCCTCGCCCTCCCGCCCGAGCGGGGTGCACATCCGCAGCCCGCGCAGCCACAGGCTGATGGCGCAGCAGGTGCCCGGCCCGCACTGGACATCCCGCTCACAGGCCTGCAGGGAGACAAGGGGGCTGTTAGTGCCGCCCACGAGGAACCGGGGAGAGGGGGCCCCTAGAAGTCCCAGGGGGGGCGGGACTGAGGCCCCCCAGGCCACGCCCTCACCTCAGCCTGGCAGGCACCTGTTGTCCCTGAGCCAGCAGGGGGCGGAGCACAGTGGGGTCTCAGGGCAGATATCAGGAGCCACCAGCGCCCTTGAGACCCCCAGGGGGGGAGGGGCGGGGGGGTGCCTTCCTTTCGATAGGTGGGGGGTGGGGGGAGACAGGTTTTCTAGCAGCAGGAGGGGCTCAGCTGATGCTGCTGGAACTGAATTAATTCGTATTCCTACAAGGGGAAGGATGGACGGAGCCCTTCCACCCCCCACCCCAGGTGTCTGCGTGGTTCTCCAGCCCTGCCCGAGGCAGGGACTTCCGTCCCTTCCTCACCAAACTGCCCTGTCCTTGCCTTCACCTGTGGTGCCGGCAGGTGTCTCTGTCTCCCCAGTGCTGCCTGCCGGCCAGCCTGGCCCCCAGATGGGGAAGGGCGCTCCGAGTGGTGCTCCCAGGACAGGGGGTAATATGAATATTCCCACCTGGTTTCTAGAAGGTGCCATCTGAAAAGAGGGCCCACAAGCCACCTAGACAGAAGACTGGCTTGAGGCAAACCTGCAGTCTAAAGGGGGCCCCGACGGGGAAGCCCCCAAAGTTTCTACTTCCAGAGAAAGCTTTGAGGATTTTTCGGGTTCGGCTGTCTTTTCCCACCCAGGCCAGAGAGCGCCCCCTGGCGGCCGGCGCGGAGTCCGCTGGCCGCGCAAGGAGGTGCAGGGGGCGGTCACCTGGCCTTCACGGGCCATCCCTGGGTTAAGGGTTAAGGCCACCGAGGAGGGTGTTGCTGCTCCGTTTGGGGAGAAGGGATCTTCGATGCCATCAGGGTGGTCACCCCCAGGGAAAGGGAAGTGTGGAGACGCCACAAAACAGCTGTTTCCTGAGTCTGGCCGTGCCAGGAGCACCTGGCATTTCCTCTTCCTCTAGTTTCCGCTCTCACTGGGCAAAGGACCCACTCAGAGGATTTCCTAGGAAGAGATTCTCCCACTCGTCTCAGACCTGCCTGTCTTGTTCCCATGCTGGACCTGATTTGGGGTGCACACAATGGGGAGGCCTCCAAGTAGGGTCAGCCCCCCGGCTCCCAGCCCTCTGGGTAGGGTCTCCTAGGGCACTCTCTGGTCTCACCCTCCCAGGTCCTTGACTGCAAGATAGGTCAGCCTGGACCTATCTGGAATGAGGACCATTCCACCCTCACTATTGTCTTTATGTTCTGATTTGCCTTAGACTTTTGTTCCTCTTTCGAGCTTCGGTATTTGCTTTTAAAAGGGAGAAGAAAGAAGCGCTCTTCCCTGTGAACATGCAAACTAATCCGATTCCAGGAACTGTTCAACAGTTCTCTCCATTCTCACTGGAAAAGTTAGAGGAGGTTGACATCAAAGTGAATTTCCCTTTTTTCCTAGGATTTTTTTTTCCCAGTCTAGAATACTCTCGGGTAAAAAATATGACTTTCTGTTCTCCTAAGAGTGGAACCACTACCCGTTGTGGGGTGCGTTTGAGGGTGGTGCCAGGAAAAACCAGACGACCGACAGACACCCCAATCCAAATGTCTGGGGTTCTAGCTCAGTGAGCCATGCCAAGCCCGGTTCCTGCCTGCAGTCAGCACTGGCTTTAGGCGCAAAGTTGCGCTCACTTACATGTCTACCAAAACTGGGCACAGAGTGAAAAGAACATAAGCAGTGAGGGAAAGACCTCCAGGTGGGTTTTCTCAGGAGCAGAGAAAGCAGAAGTTAAATGTTTCCCAGAGAAGCGGGGGGAGGGGGGGTCACGCCTTTAATGAAGTCATCATGCCATGTAAATCAACCTTGACGTGTGGGCCAGCCCTTATATGAAAAGCCAAGTTTCTACAGAAGATCAATTAGGGGATGTTAATCCATTTGCCAAGGAACCCCTCCTTCCACCGAGGGATCTTCATTTACCCAAAGGGCAAAACCTCACAACTTTCCACACTCTCCTAACACAATGGAGATAGGATTTGATTTATAGACAGCTTCTCAAAAGCAAACCCGTTCAGCCGAAGGAGGGCTAACTAAACATACGTGAAACCCCTGCGTGAAGTCTGGCTGAAGGCTCACACCCCTACCCCCCGCGTGCCACCTACATGCACCTGGCCCCATGCCCCGCAGCCCAGGTAGGTCAGAGACTCACCCCCGTGATCACAGCACTGTCAGCCACTGTCACCAGCAGGAGCACCACCGAGACGCGCACAGCCCCCCTCATGGTCCCTTGGGGTGAAGGCAAAGCACTGGGCTGGCCCGCTCCGGCTGCCTCCCGCTCAGCCTCGCGCCTGGTAAGCTGGGAAGGCCAGGCTCCTAGCCGCTTTCTCCTCCCAGCTTTATATGCCCGACCCCAGGCTGCCTGTGGCTGCCGGTCTCCTCTCCTCCCTTCCCCATCACCAGTGCTGCTTAGGCAAAGATGAGACCTGAATCCCTAACGACCTCAAATCACCATCAAAACTAATCAAAAGGAATCTACAGAGTCACTGGAGAGGCGCTGGCTCTCCCAAGGACGCAAGAGCCGCCCTGTTACAAGCATCTATCTTGCATCTTGGTTACCTCGTCCTTCCTGCCCCCTGGGCATCCCCCCTCCCACCCCACCCCCATGTTGCTGGGCAAGAGGGAGGGCTTTGGTAATGAATGAAGGCATTTACATCACAGCTCAGCCTTCCATGCACTGAGCCTGCAAAGGGGCTGGTGGACTTCTGGCACTCCTTGTCAGCCAGGCAGAGAGGTTAAGAGGATGCAAGTGGGAAAGGCGAAACCCCATACCCTCCAGCACGTTAAGATTGTGAGAGTGGGAATGGGGGGCCGGGGGAGTGGGAGAGGGGCATAGACAGTGAGGAAGTCAGGTCTGAGGGACGACGGAGAGGCACACAGAAGGAACTGCTCTCCACCAGGCCCAGGACAGAGGTTTCCCCTGGTAAGGGGGAGCCAGAGCAGGTCATGAGTTCATTACCACTGCCTGGGCTGGTGTGCAACTCCAAGGCGCCTGGAGTCTTCTGTGTTCTGGGGCAAGCTTGACAATGGCCTTATCTAGGGGCGAACAAGCATGGTAGACTCAGACCCAGTCTTGTGGGAAGTCAGCTTGGGCAGGGAGCCCTGGGACCCAGACATCCCAGGGGCAACTCCCAGGATCCACTGTCAGATAACTGTCCACATGGATGAGAGCCTTTGTGTCCCAGGATGCACTTTGCACTGTGTTTATTGTAGCACTGTTGACACCAGTCAAGCTATGGAAACAACCTAAATTGTTTCAGGATACATAAGTGGATCGAGAGGATGTGTATATATGTATATGTAGTGGAATACTACTCAGCAATCAAAAAGGATAGGCCATGCGATTTGCTGCAACATGGTGGAGCTAGAAGGGGTGATGCTTAGCGAAATAAACCAGAAGAGAAAGATCAATGCCAGATGGTGTCATTCTATGTAGAATATAGAGGAACCAAAGGGTGAGACAACTACAATTTTTTCTTTTTGAGGCTAGGTCTCGCTATGTTGCCGGGGGAACCACAGACTCATGTTGCCCAGGGTACCACGGACTCAAGTGATCCCCAGCCTCAGCCTCCCAGGTAGCTGGGATTATAGGCACCTGCCACCATGCCCAGCTGCTTTTTCGAGACCAGGTCTCGCTATGCTGCCCAGGTAGTCTTGAACCCGGAAACTCAAGTGATCCCAGGCCTCTTGCCTCCCAGCACTTGGACTACAGGCACGTGCCACCATGCCTGGCACAAATATAATCTTTAAAACTAACCCTTGAAAGCTGATCCTAAAACTGAGGCATTCAGAGGGGAAGGGGGCAGGGGCAGAACAGGGTGAGAGAAGCGCACAGTGGATGTTGGTAGGTGCTTTGGGGGACAGTGTACTACAGTGACAGTCCCTGCTGGGGGAGGTCCTAGACTTCCAAAATGCCGACAATGATGGATAACAATGGCCCATGAATAAAAAATAAATATTTCTTTAAAAATGAGCCCATTTGCCTTTATCTAAAATTCTCCTGCAGAGTGAGTCAAAACAATGAGTCTGTGTAGCTGGCTTGCACACTAACTCGGCCAGGTTGGGGAAGACCCAGGAGGCCTCCCCAGCCTGTAGGGACTTGCAGGGGAGAAGGCACAGAGCTGTGGGTCACCTGCAGAAGCTGCTGTGCTGTGTGCCCTGCATGCAGTGCCTCCTGGCACAGCTCCCCCTGCAAAGACAATAGAGGGAGGGGCTTCTTGTCAGGCCAGTGCCCTCCCCCTCATGCTGCCCCCCCCATCTTCACCCCTCCCTCCCCGGCTCCTCCCCACACCCAGCAAGTTACCCCACACAGCTGGGAGGAATGGAAGCCAGACGCACTGCTGCAAACAAACCAACACCACCGATGGGAAGTGTTTATTTATCAGGAGCGCTGGTGCTTGAACAAAGCCAGTGTCGTTGTAAGAAGGCCAGGGAGGGATGGTGACTTGGTGGAGATCCCACAAGAGACTTTGGGGCACTTTCAGGGCTCTTCACCCAAATAACTCGATGAAGCAAATACTCCCTGACTGTCTCCTGTGCGCCAGCGCCAGGCACTCGCAGTCACTGGGTCTAGTTCTCCCGAGAACCTAGAACTCTCCCACCCCTGCAACCAGGTGGTCAACAGTGACCCCAGGACATTTGAGTCTGATGAGAGTTATTTGATGTGCAGAAAAGGGAAAGGAGAGGGACACAGGAACACCCCAAGCCAAACTGGCAGGAACTTGAGGAAAGCACGAAAGTCAAGGTGACATGAATGGTGACATGAATGGTGACAGTCATCCATCACGTCGGAGAGCTAGTGAGGTGCTGCTGGAGACCTTCCCACTCCCGCTCGTGGGGTGTGGGCGACAGCCTGCTGCAGAGCATTCGCTTGAGGGGTCCCGCAGGGCACACCTGACGTGCCAGCCGGGTCTCTGCTTCTCTGCGTCTGTGGATGCCAGGTTCACCTTTCCCAGGACTGTCTGGACAGTGGGGGCGGGAGGAGGGCAGTGAGTGTCTTGCAGACACAGGAAAGACTGGGAGGGAGGCCCAGGTCCCAACCAGACAGGCCATGTGCACAGAGCCCTCCCGCTGCATGCTGGCCTCTGACTCACCTGTGCTGATGTGATGGGTGCTGGCTGATGACTCACGCCTCAAGATGAGGGGGTCTTCCCCTGAGGTCACAGCCCCTGAGGAGTTTGCGAACAGAATTCGGAAGATCCACCAACCCAGGCAGAGAAGGGAATGGCTCCTTTCTGCTCGCGAGCTTCTCAGTGAATGTTAGCAGTTTCTTCTCCCTGTCGGCCACAAGCACAGAATTAATAATCCATGAGTTTTTGTTGCCCAGAAAAATGACAGGTGTTTTTATAGCATATGATCGAGGCTGCAAGGATTTCTGGTCCCCGCTCTGTGAGATGGCATAGCAGACCCACCTGCAGGAGGGGGAACCCTGAGATACAAAACCAAGTCAAGTTCTGATTAAATCTCTAAGCTCTATCAGCTGCCCAGCGACCATCCCTCAGGTAACGGAGCAGCCCTGAGCGGAACTTAGCAGGGCTTATAAGGGCAAAAACCACAGTTACAATTGTCAAAGCCTAAGCAAGTGGGGAGACAGAAGCAGAAACAAGGCTGGGCGTGGTAGTGCATGCCTGTAATCCCAGCGCTGGGAGGCTGAGGCCAGGGATCACTTGAGTTTGCAGGTTCAACTCCACCCCAGGCAACATAATGAGACCTACACTCTAAAAAATAGCCAGGCATGGTGGCACACGCCTGTAATCCCAGCTACCTGGGAGGCTGAGGCTAGGGATCACTTGAGTCAGTAGGTACCCTGGGCAACATAGCAAGATGTAATCTCTAAAAAAACAAAAAAGAAGCAGAAACAAGCCATCAGGAGCAAGGGGAGCATTGGAGCCTATCACCATCTGGACACCACGTCCTGGTTTGGGTGACCAAATGAATGTTGGCACTTTCTGTTTCTATGGAGGAACTTAAATGACTTCTTGACTGGAAATCCCTCTCCCGTGCTGACTCTTAGAGCTGTTCTCAAGCTGCCTGAGTGAAAAGGGGGCTGAGGTCCCTCGACCCACACAGCTGCTTCTGCCAATGAAGATGCTCATCCATTACCACACTGTAACTTTGCTTTAAGTATAAGATTTGATGACCATGTTTCAATAGGACCAACTGCCTTGTGATCTGATACATGTGGGCACATCATTCTGAGCAGGGGACGGGGAATTCAGTGGAGTTGGTGGCCCAAGCTGAGAATTGAGGCATTAGCCCATAAAACCGCGCTAGCATCAGAGGGTGAACCACAAAGATGACATATCTGGAGGGAAAATGTCCCAAACAGCAGCAACAGCAGCAGCAAAGTGAATGGAGAGGTGAGCAGTCTCTGGACAAAGCCTGGAGTCTTGTCCACACTGAGGGCGCTGGAAACAGGCAGCTAATCTGGATCCAGGTAGACTCAACCCCGGGTTCCTGGTGCCTCAACCCATAGACAATGTCTAGCCCCAGCGTCTCCCTTCAGAGCTCTGGTTCCTGAACAACAAGGACCAGGTTCCTCTTGTCCTCAAATCCCAAGCCCCACTCCAGCTGTGTAACTGGGTCTCCTGCGATGCCAAGATCTCTGTATTCTCCCTCCTGATGGTGTAAGCAGGGACCAGATGCCATTACAACAGCATTGAGCGCATCAGGTCCCAAGGAGGAAACACCCCAACACCCTGACCTGATCACTCCCCTGCCTCAAGCTCCGGCTTACATAGACTCCTGCCACTCATCCTGCAACAGGTACCTTATCCCTCTCCTTCCCTGCTCAGTTTCTAGAAAGATAGTTTATATCCCTCCTCTCTTCTCCTGGCCCTGACAGTCCGGTCTCTGTCCCCAGCACACCAGCGACACAGCTTTCCCTCAGTCACTCTGTCCTGCTCACCACAGTGGTGTGGTCCACTCTCACCTGCTAGCACACCCCAGCTCGCCACCCATGGAGCTGATGCTTCTTTGAGACACATGGGAGCCGGAGGAGAGATGAGTTCTGAGATAAAAAAAAAAAAAAGAACACTTTTTATCTTGTCTCACCCCCTCTGACACACTGGAGGGTGGTTGATAGCCGGTCTCTCACCTGTGACACAGTCTCCTAACCTCTTGGAATGTCTCAGGAGACTTATGACTCGTAGATGATGATGATTCCACCACCACCACCCCCGGAGGTAGATTCCTATGTTATCGTCTGTATCCCTGCTGTTCATCACGTACCCTTTGGAATCGAGTTTCATCTTCCCTGCTAGATTATTGTGATCATTTCCTGCCAAATGATATAAGGATGCTCATAATTGCATTAAATCGGACCAATTCAGATCATGCTCTGTGGTCTCTGGTCTGTGAGTTGACTGCTCTCTGGTCATTATCAATCTCTTCCATCTTGTTTTCTTCATTCCACACACAACTCCTAACACTTCTTTACATCATTCTTCTCTGCCTTTTCATCACATAGTTTTCCCTAGCCCCCCCCTTTTTTAGTCCCCCCCCGCCATGGTGGTTCCTCTGCACCTTCCTGCACTTTAGGGGTGGCTGTTCCTGGGGTTACACACTCCATGGTCTCCTAGCCCTCCACCCAAATGAACTTCGAGGCTACCCAAACACTGCTGCCCCCCAATCTGTGTGCCCACCCTAGCCCCTCCAAGTTCCTGGCTCCTACATCCAACTGCCCCTTGAATGTCACCCCCTCAATACCAGACAGGCACCCCAATGCCAAAGACCCCTGTCCCCGAGGATCCTTTTCCACCCTCATCCCTAAGTGCGCTTATATGGTTCAAGGTTCCTGTTGCAAATGATAAAACCCAGCCTGGCACCTTGAGCATGAAAGGCATGTAATGAAGGCTATTGAGTAGGTGTTTTGTGACCAATTCTCATCGCCAATTGTAAGGGCAGCATCAGGCACGAGGCTCACCCATCCACAGAGGGTCTTTATAAGGGTTCCAGCAGTTACCCAGACACACCAGATAGGGCAGAGCCAGGAAAGTGAGGGAGAGGGGCGCCCCCCCACCCCCACCCCCAGGAATCTTCACACTCCCTCTCTGGCCTCTCTCTCTGGTGTTCTCTTGCTCTCATTCTATCTTGTGCTTGTGCACAAGCTCATGCACTAGCTCTGAGTCGCTTTATTCCTCTCTCCCAAGCCCAGGTGTGCACACACATGCGCACACCCACTAGGCTGCACAGTCAGGCGAAGACACAACACCCAGGTGATGGTTTCACAGACTAATGGAGGAAAAGGCCTGACTAACCCGCTTATCGTACAACCCACTGCGCCTCCCTACCTCTTACATACCAGGGCCATGGCTGGCTCCCGGCTCTAGCTAAGAATAAACAGCTTTACTTTCTCCTTTAGTCCTTATCCATAATATTTCAAATACTAAGCGTCAAATGAGTGTGTGTGAGAGAGGATGCGTGTATGCACCTTACACCTGTACATACGTGATGCTTCGTATTTTATTCTTTAGTGTGGAGCCCTGGCTCCCAGGATCAGCTCATGGACTTTTCCGGCCCTTCAACAACCCTCTTGCAACAGGTTCTACAGATGCCTGTTGTAGGGTGAATGAGCAGGTCTAGCTTTCCACTCCCCATTAGCCTCTATGACCAGCATCTGCGATGTTGCGTCCTCCCCAATTGTGTTTGCCAGCCCTGGGGGTGTGCACGTGCATGAGTGAACTCACCTGGACCTGGGAGGAAGGGGATAAAAGGGTGGCATCACATGAGCCAGAGTGCGGGAACATGAGGGAGAGCATGGGGAAGGAGAGAGGTGAGCACAGACAGAGAACAAGAGAATTCGAGAATGCAAGAGAGAAGCCAGAGAAGGAGCATGAGGATTCCTTGCTTGCCTCCCAGCCCCCCTCCAACCTATCCAGTCCTGCCCTACCTGGTGTATCTGTGTAATTGTTAGAACCAATAAAAGAACATACCAAGGGCCGGGCACGGTGGCTCGTGCCTGTAAGCTTCAGCATATGAAGTGGCCGGGGCTAGGGATCGTGGTTCAAGTCCCGCCTGGGGCCCGTAGCAAGACCTAGTTTCAAAAAAATAGCTGGGCGTGGTGCCGCATGCCTGTAATCCCCGCTACCTGGGAAGCTGAGGATGGGGATTGCTTGAGTCTGGTACCCCGAGCAACAAGAGCCTGCGGTTCCACGGGCAAAAATAGCAAGACCTAGTCTCAAAAAAAAAAAAAAAGAACATACTAAGAGCCTGATGCTTGCACTACATGCATGAAATCGCATATCCTGGACCATCTCTGATTTCAGGGGCAGCCCACCTCCAACTTATCTGTGCCACCAGATGCTACCTGACAAGGTCATTTCTTCCCACTGAGACCCTGAGTGCCTTTTCTGCACTGTAGGAGCTCAACCTGCAAATGCAGAGAGTTAATTCACTCCTTACCTGAGGAACCCCTCACCAGGGGGACAGGGTTCAGTGGGTAAATGCTCCAACTTAGAAAGTGCTGGAAGAACCCAGCCCCCCCCCTCATCCAGAGAACACATTCATGACTGGGATTCTATCCCTTCCTCTCTCCTTCCCCCCCCCACACCCCCACACCCCCTCCCTTCCTCCCTCCTATTTTCTGGAATCACCTCCCAAAGAAACACCAGTAACCAACTTATGCCTCAGGCTCTGCTTCCCAGGAACCCAAGCCAAGTTGCCACTCAGCATCACAGAGCTTCATTTCCCCCTCTACAAAATAAGGGTTGTAGACACTATGCCTCAGGGCCTGTCCTGGGAGGAGGGGGGACCTCCCACAGCTAACAAGGTCCAGCTAGGGCTCCCCACCCTCTCAACAGCAGCTCTACCATCAGCTGCCTTATATGTTGGTCTCCAAGTGAGACCAGTTTTTCAAACAACTTGTTGGAAGACCACCAGGCTGGAATGTTCTGGAATGTTCTCTCCAGGACCTGAATGCGGTTGCAGAAAGACCAAACAGTCCCACAGTGGATCCCCTCCTTTGAGGCAACCTTCCCTGCCCTCCTGTCCCAGGACACACTCAGAGCCCCCCACTGTCTGTTCAAGGTCTGTCACCACGCAACCCAGGGCAGGTAGGCACCATGGATAGGTGATCCCATCTCAGAGACTCTGGATGTTCCTCTCTGGGGTGCAGTTCTCTTCCCATAAGACAGTCTCCGCCCTCCCTCCCCCACCAGAAAACTGCTTCATTAACTCATCGGTTCCCCTATAAATGTCAGAGCCCTGCCTCGAGGGACCCCGGCTCCGGCTTTGAAGTGGCAGCAGCCAGCAAGAGCCCGCATGGCCACTAATGACAGGACAGGGAGGTCTGGGGCAGGGAGACAGCAGCCAGACCCAGACGGCACCAGCTCTGCGCTCTAATTGCCCCCAGCAAAGCAGGAAGGCCCCAGAGCTGACAGAGGAGCTCAAGTGCTAAAAGGCAGAAACGAATCGCACTGGGCTGGGGCCCCCTTTCCTGAGAGTTGGAAGAGGCGGTTCTTCCCCCTTTGCTCAGGTGAGAAGGGGCTCTAGGGTGAGGGGTCACCAGGGGCCGCTGGCTGCCCGCTGTCCAGGCTACACAGGCTGCTTTCCAGGCACAGCGGCTGGAGTTTGAGCAAAAGCAAAGGAGGTCAGAGAAGCCAGGGTAGAGCACCCGCAATCCTGCCGCTGAGCTCCCTGGGGGTGGCCTCCTTTGGCTCTTGGCCACACGTCCACTGGATGGAGAGGGCAGCCTTCTGAAGAGGGCTGCCGATGACCAGGGCACAGGCTGTCATCCAGCACGGGAGACGGGCCCACGTGTGCTTGGGGTCAGGACTCCTGGCCTCTGTCCCGCGAGTGCCCCCACCCCCCAGCTGGACCCCAGAGTGAGACTTGAGCAACTCACCCTTCTCCTGGCCAGACTCCTCAGCTCCGCCTGCTCACAGGACTCAGAGCTCCCCAAAGGGGCGTCGTGGCCCCACTTGTTGCTCAGGCATCTGTCGGCCTGTCCCCCATGTCCCAGTCCCCCCC